>JAVDOI010000235.1:162256-178499 GCA_032191485.1 Leptoclinus maculatus | reverse complement strand
CTAACTAAGTAGTTTAGTTGTCTAAACCTAACTAAGTAGTTTTGTTGTCTCAACCTAACTAAGTAGTTTTGTTGTCTCAACCTAACTAAGTAGTTTTGTTGTCTCAACCTAACTAAGTAGTTTTGTTGTCTAAACCTAACTAAGTAGTTTTGTTGTCTCAACCTAACTAAGTAGTTTTGTTGTCTAAACCTAACTAAGTAGTTTTGTTGTCTAAACCTAACTAAGTAGTTTTGTTGTCTAAACCTAACTAAGTAGTTTTGTTGTCTAAACCTAACACAGTAGTTTAGTTGTCTAAACCTAACTAAGTAGTTTAGTTGTTTCAACCTAACTAAGTAGTTTTGTTGTCTCAACCTAACTAAGTAGTTTAGTTGTCTAAACCTAACTAAGTAGTTTTGTTGTCTCAACCTAACTAAGTAGTTTTGTTGTCTCAACCTAACTAAGTAGTTTTGTTGTCTCAACCTAACTAAGTAGTTTTGTTGTCTCAACCTAACTAAGTAGTTTTGTTGTCTCAACCTAACTAAGTAGTTTTGTTGTCTAAACCTAACTAAGTAGTTTTGTTGTCTAAACCTAACACAGTAGTTTAGTTGTCTAAACCTAACTAAGTAGTTTAGTTGTTTCAACCTAACTAAGTAGTTTTGTTGTCTCAACCTAACTAAGTAGTTTAGTTGTCTCAACCTAACTAAGTAGTTTAGTTGTCTCAACCTAACTAAGTAGTTTAGTTGTCTCAACCTAACTAAGTAGTTTTGTTGTCTAAACCTAACTAAGTAGTTTTGTTGTCTAAACCTAACTAAGTAGTTTAGTTGTCTCAACCTAACTAAGTAGTTTTGTTGTCTCAACCTAACTAAGTAGTTTTGTTGTCTCAACCTAACTAAGTAGTTTTGTTGTCTCAACCTAACTAAGTAGTTTAGTTGTCTCAACCTAACTAAGTAGTTTTGTTGTCTAAACCTAACTAAGTAGTTTTGTTGTCTAAACCTAACTAAGTAGTTTTGTTGTCTAAACCTAACTAAGTAGTTTTGTTGTCTAAACCTAACTAAGTAACTTTGGTCAGAAAACACAAGAAAATGAGGATTAACCATTCGTAAGATATCGTACAAAAAGTTGTACTAGGATACGTTGGAGACAGAGTAACGCAACGAATCGGTTCATATATTTTGTTATTTCTTTGAGCATTTTTTCTACAAATGTCCATCAACAAGACCAATCAGCGGTGCTGTACGAGCCCCTGTGGTGTTTAGGCAAGAAAACTACTTCAGTAGGTTTAGGATAAGATCGGTAGTTTGGGTTGTTAGTTAAGTACGAAGGTTATGTGACGAATAAATCAACATAGACTTTTTGTTTCACACGTGACACAATCAACAGTCTGCAGGGTGAAAGTCTGTTTTTGAGACATTCGTCCACCAGGACCTCCTCACTACTTTGTCACATGTTTTGCTTGGCTCGGTGTTAGAGAGGTCGGCTAAACTCCTCCTGAACCAGATCAGACCGCTTGTGTCGCCGTCTGCGTTCATTGTAATCAGCACTTTGGCTGATGTCTAGGAACCACGCAGACTAGATGCTACAGGATTTTATTACTAAACTAACATTGTTATTGTGGTTTCTTTGATATTTTCAGCTTCACGGATGATGTTAGACGGCAGTAATAACGGTGCATCGTGGGACTTGACAGGCTCTTGTGGTTTATTGTGGAGCAGCTGCACCGACACTGCTTTAAATGGCTCAAGGCCTTGAATATGAAGGCGTTCATAGAATTCTATTCAGCTGGCAAAATCCCACCAGAAGGTTCATTTTTGTAGATTTGTATTAAAGATGCTCAAAAAAGGTCTTAGATGGAAAATTAAATTCATAATTTTAACGATAACTGAGAAAAGTCCACCGGCAAGAGATCATGTGATCATGTGATCAGTCCACACTCCAGGTCCACTCCGGAGCTTTCAGCCATAATTCATGGTTTTCATGCTCAGTTGTTGTTATGATTTGATTCATAGTACTTTGAAAAAATCCGTTTCCTAGCATTTCCCAGAGCTTTCCATGAGATGAAGTTGAATCTGTGTGAAAAGGTTGATATGTGTATTTATGAAAATGCATCTGCATCGATGCTGATTACTTCCTAAGATGAAAGAAATGTAAAAATAGACAACAAACAGCAAAAAGATCTGTTTCTTCCCTCTATATTCAGTCCTGCCATTATGGATCATAATCTTAGTTACTTTAATGTACATTTGTTAATATGTGCATATCATCTGTCACTGTCAATATGAATCCTACTAGAGACATCTCCACACGTACACACGCTTTATATTCATCATCAATGTTTATCCATCCAGGATATTTGTTTTGTTCATAACTTACAGAACACTTGACATTTTAATTATTATTTTATAGTTGGTGCTTTTTGTGTATATTTATATACTATTCATATTCAACAGCCCTGTCGTTTCTTTACCTTCATCCGTCCAGCTATTGTCCTCTTAGCTGTTATTTCTAATGCAGTGTGGAGTCAAATTCCTTTCATGGGCAGACATACTTAAACCTGATCATGATTATGACTCATCTGCACACAATTAAATACAATTTAGACGCTGTTGGCAAATCTGATTGAAGTCTGAAACTGGTTACAGGTTTACAAAGTACAGCGGTGAAATTCAAAGATGTAAATCATGAGATGAATCGTCTTTTATGGCTTTTAATGTCAGGATTTGAATCTGTTATTCCTCCTCTCTCGATTCGTCTTCTTATTCTTCCTCTTCTTTGAGTTGGTTCGGTTCGTCTTTAATTGAGCTTACGGTCAGGAGTTTCTCCAAAGAGCGATCTGGATCTCCAGAGACCCTCCTGGTTACATAAAAGGTCAAATAAAAAACACAAATAGAATAATCATAATTTCCCTCCGTCCTTCCAGTAAATCTCCATATCTAATGAGGATGGAGGTGACTCTAACGACCTGGCTCCAGTGAGCGCCAGCCAATTAAGAGCGTCCGTGAGGGAGGCAAGCGGCCCTCGCTGCAGCATCTGAAGCTCTCCTCCGTCTGAACATCTGGTTTGAATCTGTATCCGGCTGCTGTAACGTTGACCGAGCTGACGGGTCTATTAGGAGCACCGCGAGTGTGTTTAAGTTCAAACAGGAAACGACAACAGCAGCAGGTACACAGAGCAGCCGTCCGAACCGATCAAACGGAACCTGAACCAACTGCGAGTGCTCCGGCGGATTCGTGTTCAGAGACTCGATCAGATGACTTTCCAACATGGCTGCCGGAGGGCGAACTGTTAAACACGGCCTGAGAAAGAAGACTTTGTGAATTCTGTCTCAGACACAACAACAGCATCCTTTTGTGGTTTAAATCGTCTTTAAAAACCTTTCATTTGAAACATAAAATATGAACTTTCAGTCATGTTACATCCCTGACTTTGTATTGGGTCTTTGTGAACTGATTTCTTAGTTGACAAACATATAATGTGACCCTGGTGAGCTCGATCTCTTTTGTTCTATGACCCTTTTGAATAAAATGAAGCTACACTTCACACTGGTGATGAATCCGACTGACTTTGGTAACCCTCTGACTTTATAACTTGTGCCACCAGACCAACAGTTGAGACCTCTAAAACTAACGAGCTCCTATATTAGCCACAAGCTAAAAGGCTACTTGTCTTTGCTCTTGTTTCTTTAAAATGGATCAGACAAAAGGACTTGTGTCTGTACTTTATTTGTTAGATCTTAATGCATTTAAGACCATTGACCATCACATCCTGTTACAGAGACTAGAACATTTGATTACCATTAAAGAAACCGCACTAAGCTGGTTAAAGTCCTATTTATCAGTTTGTATATGTGAATCCTCCATAAACACCAAAGTTAGTCACGGAGTTCCACAAGGTTCTGTACTTGGACCAATTTTATTCACCTTATATCTGCCTCCTTTAGGCAATATTATTAGAAAAAGACCCCATAAACATTCATTGTTACGCAGATGATACTCAATTATATCTATCGATCGAGCCAGAAGAAGAAGCTAAACTCCACGCAGCCTTAACTTCCTGATGTTAAACTCAGACAAAACTTGAAGTTGTTGTAGTTGAAACAAATGATCTGCTGGTGTAGTTTCTCTAGATGGCATTGCCCATTGCATGAAAATGATGCAACATTTGAACAGCCTCTTATTCTGTTATTGAATTCAGGGTGTCTCGTTGTGGAGAATCAGCTCCGTTTTGTTGCATATTTTAAGTAATTTTCTTGATTGTTAGTATGAATTTTCTAACGGGACCCAGTTGATCTTTTGTAAAATACATCGATTTTAAAAAGAAGGAAAACATCCAGACTTTTGTCATGTAAATATAAGAATCTCTTCTTCTAGTCTTTCTTATAAATGAGCTGTAATGAGGCCGCTGCTGCTTCGACAGGTCGTCACTGTGATTTACTGTTAATCAGCAACATCCACACACACACACACACACACACACACACACACACACACACACACACACTGACAATACAAAACTAAATGTTAACATAGATCTACACCATCCCTCACCGCTCTCCCTTAGGTCCAAACTTTCTGCTTCATTTGAGCCCGGAGTGCGTCGTATCTCCTCCGCTGAAGGAGTCGTCTGCCACATTGCATTCTGGGTGTAATGTGCCCCGGGGCAGTATTAGATTTAGTCGGTATCAGCCCTATTTGTTCACTTTACCCAGTCGAGTACACAGCGCGTACACGGCGTACAGTGCGGCTCCTCATCCACTTAGCACTCGGCAGATAAGAGCTTTCTTTATCCTGCTTATCTTGCAGAAGATAAAATAAACTCAGAGGCCGAGTGGAAATGAGATGTGGCAACAAAGCGCATCTTTAAACGAGGAGGTGTTTCTTCATTTCCAATAATGATGGCCTACATAGAGCGTGAAATTCTCCCAGCTCAGTGTGAGAGGAGAGGAAACAGTGTGTGTGTGATAGAGAGGTACAGCCGCATCATTTGAGTGTAAAAAGCATTCAGTCCGAATAAGTTAACGCATCTAAATGAGCGATGGGAAGGTTGCAGAGGGACAAACCTGAATCCTATTTTCTGCATCGCTTCACCCGTTCAGACAGGGCGTGTGTGTGTGTGTGTGTGTGTGTGTGTGTGTGTGTGTGAGTGTGTGTGTGTGTGTGTGTGTGAGTGTGTGTGTGTGTGTGTGTGTGTGTGTGTGTGTGAGTGTGGGGCTGATGCGAGTTGACGTTCGCCAGGTTTGACCAGGACAGCGTGGACGGACAGCCACACCGCGCCCTCCGTCGACAAAAACCTTCTTCTGACCTCTGAGAGCCACATGTAGTCGACTTTATGTTGCTCTTCCTCCTCTTCCTCCTCCTCCTCCTCCTCCTCCTCCTCCTCCTCCTCCTCCTCCTCTTGCTGCTGCTTCAAATCTGTTTGCAGACGATGTTTCAGGACAACAGAGTCACCGTCAGACTGCCGCCGAAACTTTCACACCTGAATATGAGTTGAGAATCTAAAGCGAGGCTTCAGCGAGTCCTGGCTGAAATATGAAATGAGAAAAGGACGACAGTTAAACACCGAAATACAGATCAGCTGTGAAATCCACATTACTGACAGTGAACCGGACTCAGGAGGAGGTGTTGCAAATTATAGGCCAAGTCAGACAATCAGAGCGGCGCAATCAATGGAATATTAATCACCATCTTGGCTTCCCGCAATAAATGATCTCAAATGGACTGCGTTATTGAGGTTTAAAAATGATGCAGTCACAGAAAAACTCAGCTGCTTATCAAAGCAAGTGCTTCCTAAACTAACAGACAGCCATGGGAGGGGCATCCAGATGTTGGGGAGCAGCAGCAGCAGCCTGTGAAAAACTTCCCTCAATGTTTCATGTGAAACCAGAAGTCAATGTTGATGTAGTTTTCACGTAACGTGTGGAATTCAGTAACGACACTTCTGTAGTTATTTGAACCCAAACCAAGTCATTTTTTAGGATATCATACGATCCGATGAGGATTGGTTAACACACTTATAAGCACTGCATTGTGGGTATTATGCATGCAACATGCCGACATGAAGCTGAAGGAAAGGAAACGAGAAAGAAAGAGTTTCTCTCTGAGTGGACGAGGACAGACAGACAGTCAGTGTTTGACTTCTTGTTTTCTGTCTAAGTTGTAATATTTCCCGTCCTCCCCGCTGCTCTTGAACGCCTCCTGTTCCTCCTGCCTCTTGTCACTTTGTGTTTCCAGCGTCTCTGTGACGGAGCGACTGGCAGGTTTGTCTTTTATTGACGGTCAGTGAAGCTTCCTGCAGCTTCCACCTCCTTCACTTCTCTCCTCTCTTTCTCCTCCTCCTCCTCCTCCTCGTGACGGAGCGCTGTGAAGCTCCATGACAGCGTATTTATTTGCTCTTCTCTCTTTTTTTATTTCTTTATTTTTCATGTCTCGTCTTGTTTGTGTCTGCTGGTAAATATGACAGTTCACATGAAACATTTCCTGTTCTGTCGTCCTTTTCCTCCCTGATTCCTGAAGAGAGCGATTAAAGGACCTGCTGTCTGTTTCACAATCTCTCACACTTTACATTTTAAAAGCACTTTAAGGTGCAGAGTCGCCGTCTTTCAGTGGAATCCACACTGATGAAGATCTTCACAGTTATTAAAATGTTAAATCGTTAAATACATTAATACATGTAAATTGCATGAATCGAAGTGTGAAGCAGATCGTTTTCGCAGCGGCGCCTCGGATAAACACGCCGCCTCAGAAGTGTTTGCTGAAGTCAGGAATTAAGTTTAGAAGTCGTCAGGCGAAGAGAAAAGTGTTGATGAAGAGAACTCCGGTCTCAGTGAGCTGGTTTTAATCTAGCAGCCGGGGGGTTTCAGAGACACGTCCGCAGGAAGTTCAATTAAAGATAACTTTTCTTTAATGCACCAGCGGACGGTGACTTTTGATCTTCTTCTATTGGAAAAGAGTTGTCAACAGTGGACACTTGTTTTCCATCGTTTCACAGTCCAACATCTCCTCTTCCATTGATACTCGTTGGTCATCTGGGTTAGCTACCGATAGCTTTGGTTGATGCACTTCCTTTGTGTTCTAAATGGAGACTTCATTTTCTCAGGGAATCGAACCTGCGGTCGAAGAGCTGCAGGATGACAGTGAGGCTAATGGTAGATTCACCAAATCTGTGGATCATTTTCTAGTTCTGGCCACACATTACATGCTCAGTGTTTGACTGACGATTCACCAAATCTAAATGATATATTGTATAATCGTGAATATGCAAATGAGGTATGTCCATCACGAGGCACTCAGATCAAACTGTTAATATGTTTTTTTTCTATTTCTGGCGTCAAATGTTTTCAGAAACATCATTTTCTAAACTTTAGCAGTAAAAATGAGAAGGTTTGTCCCCTGGGTTGTTGGTAGGATTTGGTGTTTCTGCAACATCAAAGGGAGCCATTGCACCATGCATCACTATCTACTTCATTATGAGGAAGTAAAGCACAGAACTACTGTCGCTTTAAGATTCTATGTACTTGAACATATTTATTAGCTTCTTCGTGCACTTAATTAAACGTGTTTTTCTGCTGGAACAACAGACTCAAAACATGTCTGACTTTTCTTTCAGTCATATTTATGAATATATAAATATATATATATATCAGTGGTGGGCCGTCAGGGCCTTCAAAGCCTTCTCTGCTGGCCTAAACAGAATCACAAAGTTATATCTATTTTATAATTTAATAATTTTTCTTAAATACACTACATGTATTATAATTTATAAAAATGTTTTATGTTCCCCATTATCTTATTTTCTCATTGCACAGCTACTGTCTTCCTCAGTTGCTCTGCTTCCAGTGCAGTTTAAGTGAATGGGGACGATATTGTTGATTGTCATCGTGTTCAACCAATCAGATCTTTAGTTTGACATGTTGGGCGTATTCTTTGACGTGTCAGAGCCTGCTAGCTGGCCTAGTCATACGTGATTGGTCAGTGGGCTAGCCTGACATGTTGGGCGGTGACAATCCCAATATCTGCTGCCTCTGTCGAGCGGACATTTTCAGCCTCAAACGCATTAAAACGTATTCAAGAAATACAACTGGGGAGGCTCCACTGTCTTCACTGGCGTCCATGAATCCAGAAGGACTTCTTACTGGAACTAAAACACACGGATGTACTGAACAACCGTGAGATTAAACTCTTTATTAACAAAGAAAGGAGGATGGACTTTGTCTTTAAATAGTGAACAGCAGCTCTGGTAAGTTAAATGTGTTTCTTTTTACATCTGCAGCAGCTTTAATATGCTTGTTTATATATTATTATTTGTACAACTTGTTTTTATGAAGATGGATTTTTGTTTGGTTTTATATGTGATAGGAACCATTGTTACGTCCTATGTTGCTCTGGGGACACATTTAGCGGTGCCAGTGTTGCCAACTTGGCGACTTTCTCTCTAAATCTGGCGACTTTCCAAACCCTCAGGGAGACTTGTTTTGTCAAAAGCTACTAGCGACACATCTAGAGACTTGTTCTGGTGTTATTGGAGACTTGTTCTGGTGTTGTTGGAGACTTGTTCTGGTGTTGTTGGAGACTTGTTGTGGTGTTGTTGGAGACTTGTTCTGGTGTTGTTGGAGACTTGTTCTGGTGTTATTGGAGACTTGTTCTGGTGTTGTTGGAGACTTGTTCTGGTGTTATTGGAGACTTGTTCTGGTGTTGTTGGAGACTTGTTCTGGTGTTGTTGGAGACTTGTTCTGGTGTTATTGGAGACTTGTTCTGGTGTTATTGGAGACTTGTTCTGGTGTTGTTGGAGACTTGTTCTGGTGTTGTTGGAGACTTGTTGTGGTGTTGTTGGAGACTTGTTCTGGTGTTGTTGGAGACTTGTTCTGGTGTTATTGGAGACTTGTTCTGGTGTTGTTGGAGACTTGTTCTGGTGTTATTGGAGACTTGTTCTGGTGTTGTTGGAGACTTGTTCTGGTGTTGTTGGAGACTTGTTCTGGTGTTATTGGAGACTTGTTCTGGTGTTGTTGGAGACTTGTTCTGGTGTTGTTGGAGACTTGTTCTGGTGTTATTGGAGACTTGTTCTGGTGTTGTTGGAGACTTGTTCTGGTGTTGTTGGAGACTTGTTCTGGTGTTGTTGGAGACTTGTTCTGGTGTTATTGGAGACTTGTTCTGGTGTTGTTGGAGACTTGTTCTGGTGTTGTTGGAGACTTGTTCTGGTGTTGTTGGAGACTTGTCTGGTGTTGTTGGAGACTTGTTCTGGTGTTGTTGGAGACTTGTTCTGGTGTTATTGGAGACTTGTTCTGGTGTTGTTGGAGACTTGTTCTGGTGTTGTTGGAGACTTTGCTGGTGTTGTTGGAGACTTGTTCTGGTGTTGTTGGAGACTTGTTCTGGTGTTGTTGGAGACTTGTCTGGTGTTTTGACTCGATGATGTTAAAACACGTACGTTCTACAGTTACTGTGGTAACGAGCAGCGGGTGCTGCCGTGAGCCCCTCCTCCGCCCCAAAGCACTCACAGTTCCTCTCACAGAAGAGGAGACGCTGCAGTCAGAGCAGAGAGGAGACGCACTCTCAGCGTATTCTCTGCAGTTAGTGTATTTATAGGTGTTTCATTTGTACACGAAACACATAATAACTAGGGGTGTAACGATACGCGTATTCGTATTGAACCGTTCGGTACGAGGCTCACGGTTCGGTACGCATGACGAACCGAACGAACCGTTCAAAGTTTTTTTTTTTTTTTTTTTTTTTTTTTTTTTTTTTTTTTTTTTTTTTTTTTTAAGGGGGCGACCGTGGCTCCCTGGGTTAAGAGGGTTGTCTGGTAACCGCAAGGTCGAAGGTTCAATCCTTGACTGGGCCGTGTCATGTGTCGAAGTGTCTCTGAGCAAGACACTGTACCCCTAGCTCCCCGGGCGCCTGTCATTGTCAGCCCACTGCTCCCTATATACAGGGATGGGTCAAATGCAGAGAAAAATGTCCCCCATAAAGGGATAAATATAGTGTATATATACATTATATATATATAGACATTCTCATCTTTCTGAAAAAAAACTTAAACATTGAGTAGAAACACACACACACACACACACATAGTTCCATATAAAACAGGATTGTTTCTTTTATTTGTTTATAACTACAGCAAACAATGCTACATTTTAGTTTTCATAAGAAACAGTTTTTATTTTACACGCTGCTAAGAAGACACCCCAGAAGATGGGTCACTCATCTTCTGGGGTGTTCCATCATTGTTCAAAGAATAACTTTATGATGTTAGTTTTAATGAATAAATATATTTTAAAATCAAGTACGTTTCTCTGGCATTTATAGTTTTCTACTGTATTGAAAACGTACCGAAACGTACCGAAAACGTACCGAACCGTGGCTCCACTGTACCGTACCGAACCGAACCGTGGATTTTGTGAACCGTTACACCCCTAATAATAACCGTAGCTGTGTTTCAGCTGCAGGACAGCAGTGAAGGCCCAGGTATACAATGCACGGCCCGCCGCTGATATATATATATATGTGTATTCCATCAGTATACTTTCTACTGAGAAGTAAGGGGACCTGAAGTTAATATTATTGATAAAACTGTAATTCATGATATTTAAAATACTAAAGAGACATTTCAGAAAACATCAAACAAATGTACAAAGAAACTCAAAAAAGTTTGAAAAGATCAGAAACTTACTGAAGGGTTGGTGTGTGTTTTAATATGTGTGTGTGTGTGTGTAGCAGACATATGGTCTCTCTTTACAAGATGCTGACCGGGTCTGCATCGTAATGAGACTGACACACACACACACACACACACACACACACACACACACACACACACACACACACACACACACACACACACACACACACACACACACACACACACACACACACACACACACACAGGTAATATATGGCTTCATGTGTGCCCTCTGACCCCTTTGAAGTACTTTAAGTGTAAACAGCTATAAATAGATAGGTATGTGTGTGTGTATGTGTGTGTGTGTATGTGTGTGTGTGTGTGTGTGTGTGTGTGTGTGTGTGTGTGTGTGTGTGTGTTATCAGGGCAACCAGCAGCTCTGTAGCTCTGATCTATCCCGTAAGTCATTGGGGCTCCTGCTGCCTATTGATCTGGCAACCCTCCCTGACACACACACACACACACACACACACACACACACAATGTCATCGCTGGCCAACCCGTTCACTGAACATCGTCCATACAGATGGTCTGAACTGATGAAGAGAGAGAAGTAGCAACAATATGTACTCCTCCTCCTCCTCCTCCTCCTCCTCCTCCTCCTCCTCCTCCTCCTTCTTCTTCTCTTACTCCTCTTCCTCCTTCTCCTCCTCCTCCTCCTCCTCCTCCTCTTCCCTCCTCCATCCTCCTCCTCCTCCTCCTCCTGTTCGTCTCCAATAGATAGAAACCATCACTCTTTACAGTTTGCCCTCATTAGACTTCATGAGTTTATTTATTAATCAACAGTAGTTTTACTGATTGTGACTTCAATTAAGATCAATTAAGAAATAAGCTTCACTGGTTTCTGGTTCAGTGGATTTGGATTCGTCACGTTAAACGTTGTGTAACGTTGATACTTGTTACCTGTAGAGGTTGAAGGAGATAAATACGTTAATAGAAACCTTAGTGGAGCTAACGTTAGCAGAGTACGTTAGCACAGCATTACCTAGCGTTAGCACGTCTGTAACAGTGTTGTTCCTTCATTTTATTGACTTCAGTCTGGATCTTCATGTTTGAGTCAGTGCTCTCCTTATTGATTTTACAGGTACACACGCACAGACACACACACACACACACACACACACACACACACACACACACACACACACACACACACACACACACACACACACACACACACACACACACACACACACACACACACACACACACACACAGTTGTAGGTTTTGGTTGATGTTTGGCTTCAGGCGTTTTTCTGACTTTTGACCCCATTGTGGAAGCTCAGACGCATAGTGAGACGCTGGGAGGAAGCTGTGTGTGTGTGTGTGTGTGTGTGTGTGTGTGTGTGTGTGTGTGTGTGTGTGTGAGGAGGTTAGCTCTAGCCTGAAGCAGCGAATCACAGTCACCTCTCTCGAGTCCCTGTTTGTCTCTTTCTTTGTCACAAACTCACTCGTTTCACTATTTTCTCATTTGTTTTCATCTTTCCTTCCTTCCTTCCTTCCCTTCACCCTTATCTCCTTCATCTTTCACCACTTTGTTTCTTCTTGTCCCTCCATGTTTCATTGTTTCTGTTCTTCTGTCTTGATGTTTAAATTAGCATCGAGTGTTTCATTTCATGTGTTTGTGTACAGTGAATAGGTTCTGCTGGATTGTTTGACTAATGATTGATTTCTCTAAAGGACGTTGTAATGATGAGTCCCTCCTGTCTTCTCTACTGAAGGTGCCAACATGTGCATAACCCGAGTCCTCTGAGCTGGTTTAGTTTGCTTGTTTATCAGTTTGTATTTCTGTCTCTGGACTTTGAAAGCTTTTTAACAGTTTGGACATGAATAATGTGCTTTCACAGCCCTTCTTTTGTAGAATTGACTTTTGTTTCTCTTTTTTTTCTCTTCTTTGCATCTTTAGTGTTATTGAAATATTCAAGCTAAATAAGTGTGTCGATGAGTACGTAATCTTATCTAATGTGAAGTACATTTTTCTTAGTATTTAACATAATGTTGACATCGAGGTCTGAGAGTCAAGATCAGTTTCTTCATACCAGTTATTTGGTTACAGATCTTTTCTTGTATCGATGTCCATGAGATGGTTTTCTGTTTTAAAGATATCTTCATGGTATGTCCAGGGTTTTGAGGTATAATGTGACAAAAAGAGCAATCGACTTCTATTCCAAATGAATCGGATCATAAAATCTAAAACTCATCAGACATTTGTTTTCCTTCATTGCAACCTGAGAACTTCTTCATCTTCATTTCAATGGAGGCACCAAATATCAGATACTGTTGTTAGATATGAGACACAGACAGTCAAACACTTAACAAATGAGATCCGTCGACTCACATTCTTCATTCTTACAATATTAGTTTTAGTTGATTTCAGCAGACATCTTTAACTTTTTTTATATTCCATCCTATAATTTTCTGAGCCCTTAATTTAATTAAATATTTGATCTTTTATTGGTTTATTTGGTAGGGACAGTGCACATTGATACAACATTTGTGTAAATGCACTAGAGTCCCTTCAGATGTTACAAAGTCACCCTAAAAATAAGAATATAGCATTAAATTTACAGATTTATGAATATATAATATATATAATATATAAAACATATGCAGGTAAATGAGGGTCGACAGACAGACAGACAGACAGACAGACAGATAACAGGCAGACAGACAGACAGACAGACAGACAGGTGACAGACAGACAGACAGACAGACAGATAGCAGACAGACAGACAGGTGACAGCAGACAGATAACAGGCAGACAGACAGACAGGTGACAGCAGACAGACAGACAGACAGACAGACAGATAGCAGACAGACAGACAGGTGACAGACAGACAGACAGGTGACAGCAGACAGACAGACAGACAGACAGACAGGTGACAGCAGACAGATAACAGACAGACAGACAGGTGACAGCAGACAGATAACAGACAGACAGACAGGTGACAGCAGACAGACAGACAGATAGCAGACAGACAGACAGGTGACAGCAGACAGATAACAGACAGACAGACAGGTGACAGCAGACAGACAGACAGATAGCAGACAGACAGACAGGTGACAGCAGACAGACAGACAGACAGACAGACAGGTGACAGCAGACAGACTGAGGGTTATGTTCAAGTGCTGCAGCTCCATTTCATTGTCATGCTGTTTTTTTGGGCAAACCACTACTTTTTTTCCTAACTTTATCTGGAATATTTACCTTTCTCTCCCCCTCTGTACTTTATTTTTTCATAAAACACACACTCACATGAAGTAGTGGAGTAAACTTTGATGTCAGCAGGTCTGGTCCCTCTTCCTCCCCGCCGGCTGTAGACGCTGCAGAGAGGAAGAACAAAGGCTGATGGGACATCAGGGCCGAGAGAGATGCAGCTGGAAACAAAGTTTTAGAAAGATGAAGAAAATGAAATGAGAAGGACGAACAAAATATGAAAAAAAGACTGATGGACGAGGGAGGGAAGGAATGAGGAAACAAAGTAGGAAACAGAAATGAGCAGATGAAGGATAGAATACAGGAAGCGATGGAGAAAAGATGGAGGGGGAAGGAACTCCTGGTTGTCATTCTAGTTTGTAGTTTCACCACATATACATTTCTGTAGGCGATTGAAGGTCAAAGTCAAATGTTTTTAACTTTATTCTGTATAATTTCCTGTCATTTATTGAATTAATGCTTCAACGAGAGAAAGCAACGTGGAGCCGTCTGTCTGACTGAGACCCTGAACAGTAAACAAACCACGATCTTTTTTCAAACCTAACTAAGTAGTTTAGTTGTCTCAACCTAACTAAGTAGTTTAGTTGTCTCAACCTAACTAAGTAGTTTAGTTGTCTCAACCTAACTAAGTAGTTTAGTTGTCTCAACCTAACTAAGTAGTTTTGTTGTCTCAACCTAACTAAGTAGTTTAGTTGTCTCAACCTAACTAAGTAGTTTAGTTGTCTAAACCTAACTAAGTAGTTTTGTTGTCTAAACCTAATTAAGTAGTTTTGTTGTCTAAACCTAATTAAGTAGTTTTGTTGTCTAAACCTAACTAAGTAGTTTAGTTGTCTCAACCTAACTAAGTAGTTTAGTTGTCTCAACCTAACTAAGTAGTTTAGTTGTCTCAACCTAACTAAGTAGTTTAGTTGTCTCAACCTAACTAAGTAGTTTTGTTGTCTAAACCTAATTAAGTAGTTTAGTTGTCTCAACCTAATTAAGTAGTTTTGTTGTCTAAACCTAACTAAGTAGTTTTGTTGTCTAAACCTAATTAAGTAGTTTTGTTGTCTAAACCTAATTAAGTAGTTTTGTTGTCTAAACCTAACTAAGTAGTTTAGTTGTCTAAACCTAACTAAGTAGTTTAGTTGTCTAAACCTAACTAAGTAGTTTCCTGTAAAGTTCATTTTGAAGAGACTTCATGCATGTTAGGAAAATAAACTGCCACGTGTTGCAGGACTTTTGTAGGAAACTTTCACAACAACTGTTGCAAGAGGATTTATTGATCACAAGGTTTTTGAACCAGGTCCTATTCTCATTAAAAAAGTGCACAGATGTTGCTTAAAAGTACAAGTACAAGATTCATTTCCAGGGCTCTGCGAGGTCGGACACCCGTCTCCATTGGATAAATACTTTATCACCTTCAGGGCTTCAAGCTTCTGACCTCAAAGACCTTGTTGGCTGTTTTCTGATCCAGACTTCAAACTCAAGGAGAAAGCAGACCCACTCCAGGAAAGACCTTTTCTCGTAATTTCTATCGTAATTATTACATTTAAAATACGTCTGTTGTACGCTGTGCCGATAAATAATTCTGTGACATCTGTTCCAGAAAGGTGCCACATACAGTAGTACAACTTTATTTCTGACTTCTACATTATGCAGCTGCAGCGTCGCTTCTTCTCTCACCAGCTGTAGTTGCACTGAACCAGTTTTTCCACATGAAGTTTAGTTGGTGGAGCAGTTTTCCTCCAGAGAGCATCATCGCAGAGCTGCAGCTTCGATGCACAGTGACGGACTCCACTTCTGTTTGAAGGCTTTTTACTTTTAGATTTCCAGCAGGAGAAGCCAAAGAAAAAAATGTCTGTCACACTTTATTTCCTCTATAAAAAAAGAATATTCTGCAAACTTCATCTCACTGTAGGAAGTGACACAAAGTCTGACAGGGAAGTTTATCTGCAGCCTTCCTCATCTCCTCAGAAAAATGATCTCTCTGCACAGTTTCCCTTTTTCAGGACGAGTTTAAAGTCCTTAGAGCTGCTTCCCTTCAGTGTGAGGAAGAAGGAAATATCACTGTTGAAATAAGGATGTGCTCTGATGTAAATCTCTGGTGTCGTCTGAATTCACGAGTAAACATATAAAAGGATGGTCGTTAAAATGTATTATGTTCGTTTTGCTTCAGTGTTTCCATGAGGAGACGGAGGATGAATCTTCTCTTCCTGTGTTCCAGTTTTTTTTGTATTATTTTTTAAAATTTGTATTTAAATTGTAAAATATGGACACGAACGAGGATAAAAAAGGACGTTGTAATGACTTTTTTTAAATGCTTGAAGGAGAGAAAACTAATTACAAATATATATATATATATTTTTTAATGACTTAAAAATGTATTCTTTTATTGAA
>JAVDOI010000235.1:94756-154756 GCA_032191485.1 Leptoclinus maculatus | reverse complement strand
GAACAAATATCACTTTGGGACACGAACACAGGTCTCCTGGTTGAAAGTCCTGTTTGTCTGATCCACTCACCTCCCATCACAAGTAGTATTTCTCAGTTTTTATAACGTCTAATAATGACGCTAAAGGACGCTTTGTGACCCCCGGTGGACAAATAAGAATAACATTTTAGAATTATTGACTTCTCTGCACTTTAAAAGCTTTCCAGCGGGCCGGATCGGACCCTTTGGCGTGCAGGTTCTGGCCCTCAGGCCGTATGTTTGACATCCCTTGCTCTAGACCAGGGGTCACTAATAGGCGGACCGCGGTCCGGATCCGGACCCGGACGCCGTTGTATCCGGACCCAGGACCTGAAACCGATAGATAATTGAGAATTATTACATTTTGACGGAGCGCTTCTATTTTAACCGGCGCAGCTTTTCCAGCATTTACAGCTTGTTACTTGTTCAGCGGTGCAGGAAACACGCCGACCAATGCGTTGTAAATCACATCACATGATGCAGCTCAGCCAATCAAATATGAGTATTCTGACAAGTTTCCTGACTGGAGTGAGATGTTCACACACGGTGACACACGGGGGAGACGAGGAGAGAGAGAGCAGAGCAGGACATTCATAATGTGAGTCAGTGAAGTCATTTCTCAACACAATCTACTAACAGAGAAAAGTGTTCAGAGAGACCAGAGTCTTAAAGTAAGACTGGACAGACTCGTTTAGGTGAATTCTTCCCACAGGCAGTTTAAAAACAGTACGTCTCATTGGTAGTAAACGTAGAAAATAAAGCTCAGAGCTCAATATGATCAGAATCATAACTGTTGATGATGTGACCAGAGAGAATAGAGCTGAAACAAGTGTTAATAACCACAGAGAAAGTCCTGAACACTAGTTTATCAAATGAGAAATATTTAATATCGTATCTTTTGATTGACATCACTTCACACCTGAATGAACTGAATTTAAAGCTGCAGAACAACTCAGTGAAATTATTACTTTATTTTAAGATGCACATTATTCAAAAGCTTTCTGTCAGTTATTCTTTAATGCAGACATTATTCTACTTGAAATGAGAAGAACATTTATTGATGTATTTCTATGTTTTATTTATAATCCATCCAGTTACATTTGAAAACCAACAATAATAATTGTTAAAATATAATTGATGTGTACTTTCTTTATTTGATCTGACAGTTGTTGACGACACAGAGACGTTACTACTACTCGTCTCCAATATATCAAATTATAACTTAGACCTGCCAGTGCCCGGTACATGAAAAGTCACAGATTATCATTTATTTCATGGCGATCCATCAAATCCTTTAGAACACAAGAAGAACATAAACGTTGTCTCGTCTGATTCCAGAATCGTGGTTTCAGCCTCCAGGGTAACGACGTCTAAGTCTGCGTCTGTTTCTAAAACTAAGGTATCCTCTTCTGTGTGTGTGTGTGTGTGTGTGTGTGTGTGCGTGTGTCTGTGTGTGTGTGTGTGTGTGTGTGTGTGTGTGTGTGTCTGTGTGTGTGTGTGTGTCTGTGTGTGTGTGTGTGTCTGTGCGTGGTTGTTGGCGTCACCGCTGATTGCCGCGTGGGAAGCAGCAGAACGCCGTTCGCTTCGTCCTGGATGTCTTTGAGCTGCACCTCCTCTCACTCCTCTATTGTTCCTATAAGATACATTAGAGCCATTGTCATCGACGGAGAAAAAGGCATTCATTTAAGTTTTTTTTTTATCCTGCTGCAACTTTAACACACACACACACACACACACACACACACACACACACACACACACACACACACACACACACACACACACACACACACACACACACACACACACACAAAACGAGCTTCAAAGTAATTAAACACATTAACACTTCAAGCGGAAGCAGAAAAAACCCTCTTTTGTGTACATTGGCTTCCATTTATCAGCCAGAGAGAAGAGGAGCACGAGGGTTTAGCATATATCTCTGAGACTGAAAGGGAGGAAGAGGAGGAGGGAGGAAGAGGAGAGAGAGAGAGAGAGAGAGAAGAGAGAGAGAGAGAGAGAGAGAGAGAGACAATCCGACCGGGCTCTTTACTTTAGTCGACAGCGTAGAATGTCAGACACTCATCTGGAAATTATTTCCATTTCATACCGCTGACATCTTCCCGAGCGAGCCGCTCTGAAATCTAATTAGTTTGACCGGAAAAATGGTGACCAAGGTAGCGGAGTGTATTATGCAGAGAGAGAGGGGCCGTCGGGGCGAGCGAGGGTCCCCCGGGTTAACTGGAACTCAGGAGTGCAGATAAAAAAAAAGAAAAAGATTAAAAACTCAGGAGGGCTCCTCCATTTTAAACAGCCCTGACTAATAGAGGCAACCTTGAATTCAATGTTACGGCCCCTCCGACAGCCGAGGGAACCGCCGGAGAGAGATAGCGGTGTCCTCCTCCGGTGGGTTGACCCAGAACTTCGTCAAACTTCCCTTAAATACTGGTGAGAAAGCTGCCGACACTTCTGTCATGTGACTCTCTCACGGCGTCCAATAGCTTGTTTGCATTCGCGTGAATTCAGATGGAGGGCAGGAAGTGAAGAACCTTTATACTGTAAACGGAGGGAAGTGAAACATTAAAGGGGGTTCAATGACTGCAGAAGGAATGTAATGGCAGAATAGTGTTTTGTCGGTAATGGTGGATGTATTGCGACGGATTTGGATAGTAGGGTGTGGTGGAATAGGTGGTTAGGGTGTTGGGCGGTTGGGCAACGCTTGGTTAAGGTTAAAGAGTAACTTATCTAAGTGACTAAGTGTGTCTATTGTTTGATTTGGTCCAGTCTTGAGGGAGAACGCTGCAGACGGCAGCCGCTAAATGTGCTGCAAGATGCACTGAGCAGCGTCAACGTGCTCGTTGTTGCTACTGAGAGGCTCAGTTATTATACGTGTGTGACGAGATCATGGAAAGAACCCACAGAGAAACCCTCTACTTCCTCGTCCGTATACCTTATATAAATAAGGGCGACCAATCGGATTCAAAGACATTACTACTACTAAACATACCTTCCATAGGGACTACAACTAGTGGCCAAAGATTCAGCGTGAAGCTGAACCGAAACTAATAACTCCAGAGAAGGTTCCTGTGATCGCTGCAATCAAGGAGGTTGGTCCTCTGAAGCGTACTTTTGAAATTCCAGTGAAGAACTTGAGTGCAGATGAGGAGGCCACATTAATCTTATCACAACAGATCAAGATGTCAAAAGAAAACAATCATTACATTAATCACGTTAATATTAAAGTCAATTAGAGGACACTTTAAATCAAAGTCTGTATCTAATTATTGAGGTAAAAGTTCTCAGACGATGATGTTTTTGCTTCAGTCTCACTAATGAGGGTCAGCAGCAGTAAGAACTGCTTCATCGGCATCTGATCTTCGTCTCTCCTTTGATGATGATGATGATGATGTGGGCTCGAGGTGAGTAGTGACTCATGTCCACCACCAGAGGAAGGCCTTATTAGCCAAACCCCCCCGTTATTGATCTTACATCTTAGCCACAATCCTCCCAAACTCCCTCATCATGCTCGCCAATTAGCTTCATCTCAAACCAGAGCCAATTAGTTCTTGTGCTTGATTAGGACGAACACGACCCCCATCAGCCCGACGCTAAACTCTGTGATTAGAGCTACAGATCGGTGCCGACGGCCCGAACGGGGGTCGAACTCCGCTCTCTGGTTTTTAACCAGTTGTTATATATTGAGTCAAGTCAGGCCTTTGTTTACTTGTATTTCTATCAGAGACATACTTGTATTTCCAGTTTATCACTCTTTTGTAAGACTTGTTCCTATTTTCCGATCTGGTTCTGTGTTTTAAGTCTCAACACTTCCTCCTTGTTTACCTCTTGTCTTGATTAACTCATTAAAATGTATATTTCCACAGCACTAATTCAGTCAGTACAACAACAGAGTCACACCAGGCTAAAACCTATTCCTGCCACTTCTACCTTCTGTCAAGCCTTTACTGCCTGCTTTAGTGTGGCCATATGTTTCATATTAAAAGCCTTCTAGTGTCTCAAAGGGCTGGTATGGATCATTCACTAGTTAATCCCAGACATCGACCTGCGTTTCTTTAAGTGAAGTCAAAGCTTCAAGTGTTAAAGCTGCATTCTCTCTAGTGTCCACCAGGGGGCGACTCCTCTGGTTCTATAGAAGTCTATGAGAAAATGACTCTACTTCTCTCTTGATTTATTACCTCAGTAAACATTGTAAACATGAGTTTATGGTCTCAATCTCTAGTTTCAAGTCTTCTTCAATACAGCATGATGTTCATGTAGTACATTATGGTCCATTTAGAGTCAAACAGACCATAAAGCAGGGGATGCGTTAGGGGCGGGGCTACACAGTGATTGACAGGTCGACACCAGAGACGTATACGGCGTCTCTACCAGAGACGTATACGGCGTCTCTACCAGAGACGTATACGGCTATGGGAGTTGTCTTACAACTTTACTCCTTTCATGAAAGTTAATTTCTATTTTTCAGCGTTCAGTTTTACTTAGCGTCGCCTTCTTTGTGTCACTTCTGGTTGCTAAAAAACAAGATGGCGACGGCCTAAATGCCGAACTGAAGGCTTCAAAACGGTAGTCCACAAACCAAAAGGTGACGCCACTTTGACTACATCCACTTCCTATTTACAGTGAACCTTCTCAAAGGTTCTTTTTTCTGTTCTGCGCAACATCTCTTTTTGACCAAACTGTTTTCATTCACTAGTTTATTTAGAAAAAGTCTCGACCGAAACTCACCACTACTTGCAGGTGTTGCGCAATAAAATTGTGCCAGGATCGGGCGTGATTATGCCCTTTGAACCGCTAGAAGGCTTTTATTGTGAAAAATCTGACTTAAGCAGGAAAAGATAAGAGATGTTACAAAAATGGCAAAAGAGGAAGCAATTGGAGATAAAAGTGTGAAAACTTGAGTAGCATCTTGGTGAGAATGATACGTTTGAGTCATATTATCATATTATTTTGTTTTAGTTCTGTCTTAGTGACACATTGAGGCGTGAAGCAGACAGGTTGTACTGAAGCAACAGTTTGATGACATCAGCCTGTTTCCCTCGTCTTCCTCTCGTAAACATCAGCTGTTCAAAGATGGCTCCCCTGAGAAAGATGCTGCTCGTATAAGTGACAAACATGAACAGAGAGGAGAGTCTGTAAACTGAACTGAGGAAGGTGAGCGAGAAGAAGAAGGATGCTCAGATAATACAGAGTAAGACACGTTTTCACGGATTCTAAAGCCTTTTAAATAAAATAAATGTATGAGTTTTAGAAAAGGCTGAAAGACTTGAAAGGCAGACGTGATGTGATGGATGTGCTCAGTGGCCTCAGGGCGAGGCATCCATCCCAGTCTTACTGTGCTGGAATACCAGTTTGATTTGTGGTAAATCCACAAATTCAGTCTTAAAACTGGTTTTGATTCAGCGAATCTCTAGAAAACAGAACCTCGAGATCAGAGCCAGTAGATCAGGTCTCAGTGCTCTCATCCTGTTGGTTGGTGTTTGGCTTTAGTGGTGGATATTCACAAATGTTTTCTAAATTAAATTAGCACAAAGCTGTTGTCACAAGGTGAGCCTGAAGCTCTCCGGTCCCCGGGGGGGTTTGGGGGCCTTAGGGCGGTTTGGGGGTAGATTGCTTTGTCCGGGTTTCTAATCCAGGATTCACTCGACAACAGAGACGTCAAACATCATGAAGAGATGACCGCTGTCAGACTGTTTACATGAGTCTGTTTTAATTCAGACAACAAATAAATGTTGTGAATAAAAAATATGAATAGTTTTTGTTATTATTTTGCACTTTTCATTTCTTTCTCCTTAAAGTGATAGTTTGGGTTTAGAGGGTTTAGAGGTGTGTTTGTATGAGGTTCTTCTGCATAGTCAGATGAAGCAAAGTAATGTACTACTGTGGACCTAAAAGAATCAGCATCAGTTAAAGTGAACGCTATATTTAGAATATTTGAACCTTTCTGTTATCTACGCTCTGTTTAAAGACACCAGACTCCATTCACAAAAACAGGAATTTAATCTTTTGGGAAACAGGAATCGGCTGCTCTCATCCAGGATTTGCAGCAAAATCTGCAAAAAATAATGCGCCGTAATTTGGTAAATGATTTAGTATGTTATCCACACAATCATGAACGTGAGCTGGTCTACCGTCGCCTCCATCGCTTAGTTTGTGTTATTGTGTGACTTTGGTTAGTTCGGATTCATCAGCTTCAGTACAAACACTTTTTTATTTTATGTACAAAAATACAGAGCAGTAAGAAAGAAACAGGATTAACAAAACTGTTGAAGTAGCTTGAAAGACAACAGACCAGAATGAAGTATAAGCAGTGAAACACATTAGTCAGAATAATGGCTCGATAATAAACAGAAAGAAAGGTATTTAATGTCTGAAGCTACAAGCAGCCGTCACACAATACATATTGAAGAATGTTAAACTGGAGCCAACAGCTGGAGGCGTCTCTCATCGTCACAGACACAACGTCGGGAGTCAGAGGTCTTGGTTGTTGCTGGACCAAGTCGGCCTCCGGGCTGCGGTCCAGCTGAACTTGGCCGCCGAGTCTTTTCTCTGTTGTTTGTTGAGCCGAGCAGCTCTGAAAGCGTCCGTGCTTTATAAGCCTCCTGCTGACACCACGTTTAGAGGCAAAGCACTTATTAAACAGCCGCTCTGAACTCAGCAGACACTCGCACATGACTTAACATTTTTGCAAGCACCTTGCTTTTTGCATGGGAAGTGCTTAAAAAACTGAAATCCACGGCAGCGGCGGCGGCCGTGAGAATGTGAGGAGGGGAGCGGTCGCTGCTCAGCACTCCCCGGGATTAGAACGCTCACATCAACCCGCAAACAGACAGAAAAGCCGACTGTAGCGCCTTTTGCCAAAAAAAGGAGGCAATGAATTTAAATTATGCATGAAGCAGAGGGCATTTTGGGAAATAAGCGCCATTCCCCGAGAGGACCGGTACCCCCCCCCACCAGCCTCCAGTATCAAAGAATGATCTAATGTCACGCACAGAAGAAAGGTTACTTTCTGCATACGCATTGATATTTCTGCTTCCATCTCTGACCTTTTTCCATTCGAAGCTGCGATTCTTTAAATGCGAACTCAGCCTGTCCGTCACTTTCTGTCCGTCTGCATGTCTCAGGATTAAAGTTCCTACAAAACCAACATGAGAAAGTAAAGACAATCTCACAACCTTAATATACATAACAATGAATATGTTTTTGAAAAAAGACAGAAATCAATTGACTTTTGAAGCATCTTCTGTGTCATGTCTTGCAGGTGAAGAATGAAGCAGCGACAGTGTTGTTATTTTTGTTTTAATTGTGCGACATAATTAACGTCTTAACGAATCAGAGTGCGTTTCCTTTTTTTTGCCTCCTTTAAATCAGCTGATCCTGTTTCACGCTCTGCACCCCCCGTTTGATATGTGGTTTCCGTCTTTCAGCAACAAATTAAGCAACGTTCCTGGCACTTTGTGAACTATTAGTGACTTTAAAAATACACACTGAGCTTTAATTAATTTCAATTAAAATGGAGAGCTGTGTGTGGATAAAGGGATAAAGACTCTTGCCAGCCAGCCAGTATGAAGCTGAACTGTGACTCTGCTCTCTCAGGTTTGTTGATTTTTAGGAGACTAAAGTAACATTTACACAGAGAAAAAATACCAATATTTGTGGCTGGATACCTTTATCTGTCTTCTGTCAAATACAGTTGTGTTTACAGTCAACTTTAAGTCTTCACATCTTGAAGGAAATTGTTCTGCAGCCAGGCATTTAACCGAACCACAGAGCACAAACACATCCATACACAAGACTACACAAAAACAAAGAACATCAATATCAATAGATAGAGACAAATAAAAGACTTTTAGACCAGGCTGCTCTCATAAAGCATTTGTAGATATACCTAAGAAAAATAATGCACAGTCATTTGTAGATATCCCACAATTTCTTTAGATGTTATCCACGTAAGCTTGAAAGAGGACATATGAAGACCAGTAAAACACACTTTATGGGTCCAACAAACAGCGTTCCTTCAGTCAGCAGACCGAGGTTCGTTCCTCGTGTGAAACAAGAAGTCAACATTGATGTTTTTGTCACATAACTTTCTTACTTCAGTAACGACACATCTGCAGTTATTTTAACCAAAACAACGATCTTTTCCTAAACCTAACTAAGTAGTTTAGTTGTCTCAACCTAACTAAGTAGTTTTGTTGTCTCAACCTAACTAAGTAGTTTAGTTGTCTGAACCTAACTAAGTAGTTATGTTGTCTGAACCTAACTAAGTAGTTTAGTTGTCTGAACCTAACTAACTAGTTATGTTGTCTGAACCTAACTAAGTAGTTTAGTTGTCTAAACCTAACTAAGTAGTTATGTTGTCTGAACCTAACTAAGTAGTTATGTTGTCTGAACCTAACTAAGTAGTTATGTTGTCTAAACCTAACTAAGTAGTTTAGTTGTCTCAACCTAACTAAGTAGTTTAGTTGTCTAAACCTAACTAAGTAGTTATGTTGTCTGAACCTAACTAAGTAGTTATGTTGTCTAAACCTAACTAAGTAGTTATGTTGTCTCAACCTAACTAAGTAGTTTAGTTGTCTCAACCTAACTAAGTAGTTTAGTTGTCTCAACCTAACTAAGTAGTTTAGTTGTCTAAATCTAACTAAGTAGTTTAGTTGTCTAAATCTAACTAAGTAGTTTAGTTGTCTAAATCTAACTAAGTAGTTTAGTTGTCTAAATCTAACTAAGTAGTTTCCTGTGAAGACTGAAGTTTATTTTGAAAAGACTGGATTCATGTATCGAACATGAATTGTCACGTGTTGCTGGATTTCGTAGGAAAACGCACAAAAACTGACTAGTAACTTTTCGTAGGATATAGTACGAACCGTTGTATGAGGATACGTTATTTGGATAACGTGATGATCAGTTCCCACTTTTTCTTGATAGGAGTCTGAGAACTGAAGATATACAGAATAATGACACATATTATGGACAGCTGACACTCTACTAGAGCTCCAATCTTCATCTTCATCTCTGAGCTTTTTATCCTCCACTGTTGCCTCCACGTCGCTCATCCTTACTTTGTCTTCCTCTTTGCAGACCTCAGGCCTCTTCCCGATGTGGCGATGACCGGTAACTGCACCCACGAGTGCACCGAGTTTGGCCACTCCGACTCCTGCTGGATGCCCGGCGAGCCTTCCCCCACCCACAAGGTGTCCATGAAAGCCCCCATGCTCTCCACCTTTGTGCCTTACCAGGAGATGGACGGGCAGGAGCAGCCGATGGCCAACGGCAGCCCCAAGCCCCTGACGGAGGAGCGCGGGACGGGCGCCGGTGGCGTCGGCGGCTCCAAAGTGGCCAACATGCGGTTCATGACGCCCTACAGCAGTGCCTACCCGGGGGGCGGAGACTCGTCCGGTAAAGACTGTGGACTGGAGGAGATCCCGCTGAGCCAGGCGGTGGAGTATCACTCTGCCACCACTCCGACCGGCCAGACCTCCAAGAGGGAGATCTACCTGTGAGTGCACGGCTCTCCACCTTAAAACAACCTCTCTACGCCCTTCGTCATCCGCCCGTCGCTGCTCGCCACCCCCCGCCCGCCCGCCCACCACACTGCCGCCCCCCCCCCCCGTGCCTATTCGTCGCTTTGCTGCGGCGCCGACTCCCCTTCTCCCTTTTTATAACTGCATCCACCGTACAAGGCTTTAGACCCTCCGCCCACACTCACCCACCACGCCCTCCTCCTCTTAGAAACCAATCACATGTAGATAAAATGAATTCAAATCAATGGAAGATGAAAACACGCGGCTCCTGCTGCTGCGGAAGGAATGTAAACTACACCACTTCGTTGTGATAATTTAATGGGAAACTATTTAGCTACTCACGTATTTGAGTTGGATTTTTGTGCTTTAGGCTTTGTTGCTGTGTTGGAACAGAAAAAGATAAAAAAAAAAAAAAAACACCTTCGGGGGAGAAGAACTATTTGTAAATCCTACTTAAGTATACTGTGTAATGCTATCTATCCTGAATAGTTTTTGGATTTCCTTTTTTAATTTCTCTCTGTCGACTCCGGGAAGTACACTTTTGAGCCGAGTTGCATCAAATCAACCGGGTTCGTTTTTATCAGGAGCAGCTTGTCGTGAGACGTGAAGCGCGGCTGTTTTCCAAACCTCCGGAGCTGAGAACTCTTCAGGTCTGTTCTTCTTTTCTTGTTTAGCCGTGAAGAGGTCTCTCTTTTTCTGTTGTGTTGTCAGTGTACAGAGCTGTAAATACTCCAGTGACAGAGGAAGCTGCTGTGGCTGACCGTGTGGATCTGTGTCTGCAGATCTTCATGTAACATCTTGATTTGATGGACTGAAAACCTCCGCATGTACAGAGAAGCGGCGCCGCGTCGTTCACGTCACACTGCAGGAACCTGGACTCACCGACGGTGCCGAGTTTTGTTCTTATTTCGTTTCTCTCCTCTACAACAGTTCGATTTGGGTTCACGAGGGGACACAAACCATTTGAGCTGCACCGATATCAATTTATTCAGTAGTGTTCAGTCAGTGGATCGGCCAGCGCTGAGTGTCCAAGTACCGATTATATTGTCAATGCTCTTGTCAGTAGTTTACCATAAAATATACTCAACATGAAAGTGTGTGACAGTGAAGTTTATCCTCACAGAAAACTATCCAAAAAGAGTCTCATGGAAACATATTTACTTTGGTTTTCCCTTTAAAAAAATCATAATTTAACGATATTACAATTACAATTTCATTGGAGAGATGAAACTATTCGTCTACTAACAAAACAAAAGAAACTGTTTAAGTCTTTAAATCAAGCAAAAGTGTCAAACACTTCATTAATGTGTACACAGAATATTTTGGGTTTTTTAAGACATGGACCGAGATTTAAAAACGCTCATGAATCACTTTTAAATCTCTTTTTTAAGACTAAACCAACAAGTGATGAAATAATTGATATCATCCGATGCAAACGTTTTCTTTTAGCCTTCCTGGTAGTTCAAGATAAAAATGCAGAAGTTTGTCCTGAATGTGACGATAGAGGTCATTTAAATCAAAAGGGTTTCATCCTCTGGGGACCATGAATATTTGAGATTGATTTCATCCTCATCCGCCGATTCCTTTTGGACGGTCGTGCAAAGAGGAAAGATCAGGAAGTCGTTAGGTTTCATCCTCTGGGGAGCATGAATCGGTTGTGTTTACAGCTGCATGTTTGTCCTCTGACAGTCCTGCAGGTTGAACCCTCTTCACATCCCAGCTGTGGCGTTCGAGTGTCTGTTTGTGTAAAACTGCTGAATGTTTTCTTCCAGCTGCGTTTGTGAGCTTGAAGAAAAGATCTCTCCTCTCATCACTCCTCTTTACCTCCTCAGTGTGAGGCCGAGCCGGGCGGCGTTTAGCAGAAGTATTTATTAAACCTGTTAGCTCTGTGCGGCGGTGGGGGAGGAGGGGGGAGGGGGAGGTGGGGGGAGGGGACGGTAGCGGGGGGAGGCGGAGGGGGAGGTGGGGGGAGGGTAGCGGGGGGAGGTGGGGGGAGGGTAGCGGGGGGAGGTGGGGGGAGGGTAGCGGGGGGAGGTGGGCGCCGCTTCCCGCGGTGCTGCCGTCTCACTGAAACGCAGGATTAATGACAACCTGTACATGCTTCAAGTCCACTAACACCCTCTTCACACAGCGCGGCGAGGAAACTCTTGATTACAACCCCGAGGCTCTCGCACATTACCGGCCGTAATTTGCGCCACTAAAAGCGAGCCGGGTTTCTCTTTTTTTTCCTGTTAGTGGGTTCATTCATTCTCGGGCCGCGTGTTAATGGCTGCCGAGCGTAATGAGAGATCTCACCTGTAGCGATGCACACCAGCTGAGACCAGATGGATGGAAAGGAAAGAGGCACAGTGAGCAAAGAAACCTCCCAACAGGTCGTTTAGTCTCTGACTGAGTCCTGAAGTCTGAGAACAAAGAGACGAATCAGAGTTTATCGTTTAGAAGATGAACTCATGTCCACCTGCAAAATAGAGATTCATAATCCATCGTCACATTTAAGAAGACTTCCACAATGACCACGTTTACATGCACTAAATATTCAGAAAAGAATATATTCATAATAACCCGTTTATTAAAATAAATATTCCTCTAAGATTCACGTCCCTCGTCTTCATCACCAGTGAATCCCACGCTGACGTCGCTCTCTTCTGCGTTTGACGTGTCGATGCGTAAATGAAGCATATTCAATTAACAATATTGTCATATTGAGAAAGAAAAGTGTGCATGTAAATGTAGTTGATGTTGATTTGTGTGCACCAAACTTCCCACTTTTGAATATTACATGTTTGATTTACAGTCAGCGCAGTAGAGTTTTTATTTCGTCTACGTCATTAAGTCAAACCACAAATCAACCTCGTTCCTTCTAATTTATTAATTTCTAGAAACTTCCTGAAACACATGAGACTTAAATGAACATGAACATCGAAGCGCTCCGGTTCTTCTCCGAGCCGATCGGACCGCTTCGCTCATTCTTTCCTTTTCGTTGCTGCTTGATTGTGTTTTATTGAACATACATATTAGTTTTTGACGAGTGTGCAGACGTTAACATGATTCCAAACACGAGTCCTCCGGTCTCTGAAGGCCATTTGATTCATTGTGGAAGTATCTGCCCCACAGTCCCAGTATCCCCTCTGCACACACATCAAGCATCGTTCCTCCGGCGTTCAAACCCACCCAGTGACAGAGATGGAGAGCCACGAGGCGCTGCCTTCTTCCTCTGGTGATTTAACACCGGCGCTCTGATTGATTATTTACGGGGCCCACCGTGGAGGTCCACATCGACTCTCCTTCTTCCCTGTTCCTCGCTGCCACGCTTCGCTGTTTCACCGTAAACAAGTCATTTCTTTTCCGCCCGCTTGCCGCCCGGCCGACTGCCGGACTCCCAGGTGACCGCTGTGTTTCGCCGTCTCAGCTAAAGAGGGAGGAGAGAGGCCAGAGAGGCGTGTAGCGTCAGTTAACCTCAACTCTTTGGTACCAATTAACCCCAGAAGAAGAAAAGCAACCTCTGTGACCTCTGGCGTGTCTGTTGGCTTCACCTCAGACCCAAGACTGCTTCTGTGTGTGTGTGTGTGTGTGTGTGTGTGTGTGTGTGTGTGTGTGTGTGTGTGTGTGTTGTTAAAGGTTTTAAATACTTTTTTCAGCCAAAACTAGATAAAAGATATACATTTAAAAAAAAAAGTAATTAAATGAACTACATGGCCAAAAGTATGTGGACATCCAGTAACCAACAACACCTCTCTGACAGGCTCCTGTCTGCTGGTTTCAGTCCGTCCACCAGATGTTGAACCAGCTGCAGAGGTTTGATCCCATTGGGTCCAGTTCATCCTGAAGGTGTTGGATGAGACTGAGGGTCAGGACCAAACTGGGATCTGGCTTTGTGCACCACTGAAACGTTGAAACAGGACGAAACACAAACTGTCTCAAAGGTATTGATCCACAACCAGGAAAATCAGACCAATAAAATATAAAATGGACAGTTTATGGACAATGTTGACCACATACTTTTAGTTCATGTTGTGCATTTATTGCAAATTGTGTTTTTCCCGAAAGAAATACATCATGAAAGTCAACATCTTCGGCTGTGTTTTTCACTCAAAATTAGTAAAATTCTGCAGTGGTTTGAAAACAAATTGACAGTTATAGTATTCAATTCCCAATATGTGAATGAATGTGTACAGTACAGATACAATATATATATGTGTGTGTGTGTGTGTGTGTGTGTGTGTGTCTTTAAGAATCAAGTTGGTTTGGTCTTGAGGCTTTCTGTCAGACTACAAACACTTCCTGCTCCCTGGAGGAACACCTGAACCCTCAACACACCACCACCAGCTACCATCAACCCCCGGGAGAGCTGCTGTCACACACACTGACAGCCTCAGTGTGTGTGTGTGTGTGTGTGTTCAGCAGGTGTCTCTGCATGCAGAGCGTCCATCTTTCCCGTCCTACTGCCTCCACTTTACGCTTCAGTGACAAAGAAAGAAAAGCGTTGAAACGGTTCCGTGTATAAATGTTCCAGAGAGAGAAACAAACTTCTTCTTCTTCATTAGTCGATAGATTTCTGAGGCTCTTCATGTTTCTGATCTTTGAAGTGAATTGAAGGGAAAAAAGATATCGATCAGACATGTGAGTTTTCTGAGCAGCTCTGATTGCATCATTCAGTAGAAACATGCATTATTTTTAGTATTTCTAAACACCTTGATTTATAACTACATTAAAGTGCACTAGCACTATGAAGACGTTCTGATTTATGACTTAAACGCATAAATGTCTTCTTAAAAATGCTTTTTTTAAACCTGTTGGTTACTGACGGACATTATTTATGTAAGAAATCCACTTAAAACAGGCTGCGTCTCAAATTGTTCATTTCTACAGCAATGGCTGATCGTTGAAGCTGCATTAATAATCAATATGTTTCAGAACAATGGATGAAATGACTCTGTGTCATGTCAACGGGAATGTTTGCAGTGATGAACCCACAGAGGATCATGTCCATCTCTGCAGCTTTTAGCCTCTTTTAGCTCAGAGTTTTGGGGTTTTGCGGCACATTTCCTGTCAGCAGTTGGTGGAGACCAAAAGTAGAGCTAAAAGAGAAAGAATATCGGACTTAACATCCATCAGGTGACACAAACAGTGTGTGAAGTGATAACTTTATAAAGTGTCAGATTTTGTGTTCACAGCTTGTTCTGCTGCCCCCAAGTGGCCACAAATACAATATATTACAATTGTTTAGTCTCTAGTTTATGCATTTACTATGAAAACTGAAATACTTTCTCATGGTGTGCGTATATTTTACACAAAATGATTTCCATCAATTCTTTTTCATGATGTTTTGGTGCATCTTTTATTGATGAAAGCTTTGGTTGAATTAACAAAGTGACTTGAAAGGAAGACAAAAGCTCCGGTTGAGTCTTCACCGTACTCACTCAACATCTGCATCAGTTTCCAAATGCATATGAATAACTTCATTGCAATGTGAATTGAATCCAGCATGAGTTTAACTTCATGTCACTGATTTAGAGAGCACAGTTTGAGACGCAGCCTGTGTTTTGTTTGAAACACTGAGTTCTCTTTATGAATCACGTTGTCGTCGCTGCAGTTTGAGGAAAGCTTGACTTTGTTCAAAGACAGAATTATTTGTATTCCATGTTTTCCTCCTCAGTGTGACTCAGTGAACTCATCCTTCCTCTCTTCTCTTGTCCACTAATATATTTAGTCTGGGACGAGTCTCTGCCTCATGTTAGCATCGCTGTTTGTGTTCGGGACATTTGAATTGATGGTTTAATTTAAGTCGCAGAAATAAGTGAACAATGGGCTTTAACTGAACCTCAACAAATTAATACAATACTCTGAAGCTAAATAGTTTTGTTTGTTTGGACACATTTGAAGTTTAAAGTTTCTTACATTTTCTGAAGTAAAGATTCTACATTGTGACATGAAATGTTACTTGTTCCTACATGTTTTCCTATATTTCTATAGTCTGGAGATTAACCCGGATGACATCACCATAACATCACCATGACATCATCATGACATCACCATGACATCATCATGACATCACCATGACATCATCATGACATCACCATGACATCACCATGACATCACCATGACATCACCATGACATCATCATGACATCATCATGACATCATCATGACATCACCATGACATCACCATGACATCACCATGACATCATCATGACATCACCATGACATCATCATGACATCACCATGACATCATCATGACATCACCATGACATCACCATGACATCACCATGACATCACCATGACATCACCATGACATCATCATGACATCACCATGACATCATCATGACATCACCATGACATCACCATGACATCATCATGACATCATCATGACATCACCTTGACATCATCATGACATCACCATGACATCATCATGACATCACCATGACATCACCATGACATCACCATGACATCACCATGACATCACCATGACATCACCATGACATCACCATGACATCACCATGACATCATCATGACATCACCATGACATGTTTTCTAGACGCAGCTCCTCCAGAGCCACAAAACATGTTATTAATAAATAACAATGTATTTTGACGTCCCTGTTCCTTTGACCAGTAACATCAGAAGAGTGGCCCCTTTAAACAAACAACTCTTTTAATGCGTTTCACCTTCTGCTTCATTTCACAACGGATTCATTTTTTCAGTGTTTAGTTTGTCCCTCGATCAACAACATATTCTGCTGCATGTTTTTGTGATTTCATTTTTTAGTCGGTTAATTCTGTGACTTTAATGAGCTTTTAATCAGTTCAAAAGTCCAAAGTATGAAAGCAGGTGAGAGCATGAAGAGCAGCAGACGTAGTTCTACATCATGTGATGACGTTCGGAGTGGTTTGATGTTCTTTGGTTGTGTATTAATTCTGAGACACGAGGCTTCAGCTGAGCATGAAACAAGCCTACTTTATAAATATTATACATTTTTGTTGTTGTCGCAGTTGTTTTTATCAATGTTATGGAATCAACACTGCTATAGACATATTGTATGAATATAAATGGTCGCTGCGATGTAAAACCATGTTTTCTGAGCGGGCAGACTGGACTCTGTGTTTCTGTTTCTTTACTCCATCGTGAAAAAAACGGTCAAAACACTGAACGTTTGTTTTCACACTAAACTTTAAAGAAGAGGTCGGTTTGGAGAGCGGCGGTTCCCTTGTGATCACGACTTATTTCGATCGCAAGTTTATGGTTTGATTTCTCAGGATATGAGACAATTCGCCTTAAAAACGACACAAGCAGCACAGAAAGGTTATCGTTGACCTCACAGAGGTGAAGAACACGATGTGTTCACAAGAAAGACAAAGACAGGAAGTTAAAATGAGGTCGTTATGTCATGTTCACGAGAGAATGTAAGCATCTCAGAATAGTGATTAACAACAGCTGCATCATTATCTCAAGTAAGTAATATGATTACAAAACCAGTGAAAAAATACATTTATGAAAACTATTTCATGGAGCTCCAAAAGTACAAAGTTCTCCATCAAATGTATCTGAGAAAATAATGGAATCAATTAAGATGAGATTTTGAGATAATGACATTTAACTAAATTGTTATCTCAGAGCAACAAAAATATCAAACAGATCAAATATTAGCCTGTAAAAGTCAAATACAGCAAAACCGTCACCACAAAGAAACGTGTTAATTGTTAGTGGAGATGATGAGCATCATTATCTTGAGACTCGTGGATCCAGAAAGTTCGATGATTGATTCACGATTGTAAAAATAAAAACATGTGAATCATCGTGAGATAGTTTAGTTGTGTTCTGGAAGATTACACACCTTCAAAGGAAACATCTGAATGAATAAAGAACGTACTTAGAAGGATGGAGTGGGGAACATGTCTTGGTTTGTTTGTTAACTAGAAGAAGGAAACAGGACAGAGCTGCCGAATCTCTTTTGTCTACGTCCACGTTTGTAGCCTAATTGTTGGTTATCTTGGTTATATTTATAGAGGAACAATGCTAGTGAGGCCTTGTTTTCTGTACAGTTTTATGTACATGCAAGTGTAGGTTTTTAAAACAAAAAGATGAAGATGACAAAATATATCTATATTCAAACGACGTGAAGGAACCCTGTAGGATTATATCGTCTAACGTATCGTAGGCTCTATTAGATGTAGGAGTGATGAGTCAGAGGACCACAGCGTCTCTCCTCCAATCATTACGCTTCTCTCAGTCTGAAGACAAACTGTACATTTCTTTCTTTTCTTTCGTTGTATTATTATTATTAGTCTTTTCATTTCCTCGGAGGAAGTTGGGTGACGTGTTTCGAGCCTCATCTGTTCTCTTTTGAATCAGCATCCGCATGTTTGAAATTTAAAAAAAAATGTGGTCTTTTATTTTTGCTGAGCAAATCAAAGAAATGATATCTTGTAATTACTCCTTCCTTATAGCTTTACAATAAAATACATTCAGTCAAAGGAAGGCTGTCTCTGTCTTTTGTGTGGTGTGAGGAGTTTACCCTCCCTGTGTTTGCCTTCGGCCGGCATCAAGTAAATTCAGACTGACGCTAGCTTAGCAAAGAGGAGAAAATGGTACCAGAAAACGTGCAGATATAATGAGAATGAAAGTTACTTTTCAGTGTTTTCTTTAGAAAAGCAGAAGATTCAGATCCAACTTCCTCTCAAGACTTGAGCAGTGAGCTGACGATGGCGCTGAATGTTGGATAATGGGATCAGTAAAGTCAGAAGGGTTCATCCTCTGGAGCCATGAACGTCTGGACCAAACCGAAACGGATCCTCAAGGTCAGTTTATTAATCGAGAGAATAAAAGCATATCAGTGCAAAAAGACTTTGACAAAAGACGACAAGAAAGGTATTAAAATATCTGAAATAATCTGTGAGAATTCCTGTGCAGCTTTAACCAAGTGGTATGTACTCATTAAAGGGAAATACAGACTCAGATATTTACCCGAAGCTATTGCGTATATTGACATGCTGTCATTTACGCGTCCAACAGTGACACTAGAGTCGTAGGGTTACTTATCAATCTATCTATCTGTGCTTTAATCCTCACCTCATCAAAGTTAATTGTAATATTATGATCTTAAAAATGTCTTATTTAGCATTCGGTTAAGCTCCACTCTCTCATGTCACTTCTGGTTCCAAAAACCAAGATGGCAACCACCAGAAAACCGGACGGTGACGGGCAAAAAACAAAGATGGCGATAAACAAAAAACAAAATGGCGACGAGCAAAAAACAAAATGGCGTCCGCTAAAAAACAAGATGGCTGTGGTCTAAAACTAAATTGGGGACGGCCAAAATGCTGAACTCGTGGCTTCAAAACGAAAGTTCACGAACCAATGGGTGACACCTGATAAACAGTCTGTGGGTTGAACCAAACATCCTAAAAGGGGTGGAGCCATTTCATTGGACACATTTATAGCCACTAAATGTTGGTGGTTTGTACAACAACAGGTCTGAGGACAACGTCTCTCCTCTCACTGGAGGAAGACGTAGGTTTGTTTTTCAGTTGATGTTTTCTGTGTACACCCCCGCCCCCCTCACCTCACCTCCTCCTCACCCTCGTCCTCCTCTTAACATGTTTCCTCCGCAGTGACTTACGGTCTTTTCAGCGCCGCTCTCCTGATGTTCCTAAGGAGCCGTTAACGCCTCGGCTTCTTCTTCTTCTGTTATTGGATTCCACTTCAGGAAATTGAACATCGTGAATCCTCAAGTTGCGGAGTGTCGTGCCCTAAAGCGAGACGCCAGCCAATCACGGTTCAATGAAAAACTAACCCTGCATGCGGCTGTTTGTGTGAGGATTGTGAAACGCACTCGGAGGAAGGCGCTCACGACACTGTGCTTATAGCGCTGTTGCATCGCATTACAGCACTAAATTGAAATTCGGGGGGCAGGATGATTAAATTCATCGCCTCGCAATATTTCTGGGAACGACAAAAGGAAAATATGATCACAGCTTGTTTTGAAGAGGATGACACGGTTGCAGCAGGTTGCTTTTCCTCTGCCTCCTTTTCCCCCAAAGGTTTCATCACTTTACCCTATTTCTCGTCTTCGAGTTTTTTATTTAGACTGTTTGTCTTCACGCTCTTTCTCCTTCTCTCCTCCTCTCCTCCTTTCCTTTCCTCCTGCTCCTCTCCTCTGCTCCTCTCCTCCTCTACTTCTCTCCTTTCCTTTTCTTCCCTCTTTTCTCTTCTCCCCTCCTTTCCTCTCATCTCCTCCTCTCCTTTCCCCTTCTCCTTTTTCCTCTTCTCTCTTCTGCTCCTACTTTCTTCTCCTCTCCTCTCATTTTCTTTCCTTCTCTCTCCTTTTTTCTCCTATCCTCTTCTCCTCTCCCGCTCTCGCCTCCTCCCTCCCCTTCCATCACTCTCTCATTGCTTCCTTCACCTTCACCTGCTTGCTTTCATTCCTCCTTCCATCCTTTCCTTGTCTCCTACTTTCCTTCCTTTGTACTCCTCAGCAGCCCTTGTTCCCTTGCTTGCCTCCTACCTCTCTTCTTCTCCATTCCTCTCATTCCTCACCCCTTCCTCTTCTCCTCTTCCCTCACTCTCTCATTCCATTCTCCTCTTCAGCTTTACCTGTTCAGCTCCTAAGCTGCTCCTTTTTATTTCTCCTTTCATCCTTACCTTGTCTCCTTTCCTTCCATTGTACTCCTCAGCAGCCCTTGTTGCCTTGCTTGCCTCCTACTTCTCTACTCCTATCCTTCCTCTTCTCCTCTTCCTTCACTCTCTCATTCCTTCCTCCTCTTGTCCTTCACCTACTCCCTTTCATTCCTCCTTCCATCCCTACGTTGTCTCCTACTTTCCTTCCTTTGTACTCCTCTCCTCCCTCCTTCTCTCTGTGGTTATTGTGGAAGCCGCGCTGTAAACCAAACCTAAAGCAGGAAGCAGATGATAATATAATAATGGAAGATGAAACCGTATTGATTGTTGGTGAAGAGGAGAAATTAGAGTCGAAGAACGGACGGAATCAAATATGCAAAAGCAGCAATTTCAAGGTGATTCAAGGACAAATTAAGACGAATGTGGAATAATACGAGTGAATGTGAGGAGAGACTGCAGTGGAACATATTTGGTTTCTTTTGGGTACTCTGGCAGAATTTAAAATAAAGTTCTAAGACTTATTTTTTTAAATGTTTACTGTCACAAAAACTAAAAATTCAGAGTCAGACTCTTCAAAAACAGAGAAGATTTCTGCAGGAAGTGGTGCCGAAAAAAAGCCTCTTTCAGTCGGCTTCACACCCGAGCCTGAGCTGAGGAGGAGGAGGAGGAGGAGGAGGAGGAGGAGGAGGAGCAGGAGGAGGAGGAGAGTGGTGTTTTGTGGTCAGGAAATACATTTCTGTCAGAGAAAGAGAGAGTTTTGTGTAGTTGGTATTAGACAGACTGTCAGGCAGGAGGTGGTGGGAGGTGATGAAGAGGAAGAACACTGAGGAAGAGGAAGCTCTGCTACCTTCAACACACCGGCCTGGAACAAATAGAAACATCACAACACAAACACACAAAGAAACTCCTTCAGCTCAGATCCTCCAGCAGAGACCGGTCCACCGTGGACAGACCCAGATCCTCCAGCAGAGACCGGTCCACCGTGGACAAACCCAGATCCTCCAGCAGAGACCGGTCCACCGTGGACAGACCCAGATCCTCCAGCAGAGACCGGTCCACCGTGGACAGACCCAGATCCTCCAGCAGAGACCGGTCCACCGTGGACAGAGCCAGAGCTCCGGAGGGAGGAGGAGAGCTCAGCTCCCGGCAGCGTCCTCCTCCTCCTCCTCCTCCTCCTCCTCCTCCTCCTCCTCCAGGAGCAGAGCTTCTCCTCTCTGGGAGCCGACACCGACACCACTCTGCTGGAGACCCAGGACGTATTGCTGGACCCGCTGGAGGGAAGGGAGGCACGGGAGAACCAGAACCAGGACTGAGAGGGTCAGACTGTCAGACCTGCTGAAGCTTGTTTTTGTTGCTAAAGGTAAGTTTCAACACATTGAACTAATGCTTTGATAAGAAGTCCTTCATTACATCTAAACTGTTCTAACCACGTTTGTCAAACTAATTTATGTCTAAAAGTTATGAAAATATAGTTGTGACAGATGTGTCACATCAGACTCATGAAACGATGTATTCATCACAATAAGAACAATAGTCATGAGCTGCTCAATTGATTTAGCTGATTCAATTATTTAGTTAAAATATGTTCTTTTGTTGAATTCAAAAGACATTTAAACAAATATAAACAAGAAAAAGGTGAAAGAATTATGAAATGATGTAGATGTGGTTGCACGTGAAATGATTTAGAATATTCTTGTTTAGTTTGTTTTGCTTCTCCTGCCTCTTTATTAAGTCTTTGTTTTATTCATTAATACATTAAAATACAGTCCAAGTGGAGGCAGATATCTGTGAGTATGTAATGCACCCTTCAGGGTACGTGATGCTGTCTGTAAACCCTCCCTGCATTAATGGATGGATTGTGATGTAAAGCGCTAGAAGGGTGTTCAGTGTGTCTTTGTGTGGACTTTAGTTTCTGTCAGAGGACACTGAGTCTGTCTCTGAAAGCATGTCCTTTCATTCTCCATGTTGCATGTGTGAATTAAAGCAGGACCTTATCGGAGCGCTCCCAGCCACAAGTGTTCCCATTGAGATGCACGGCGTGATGTTTAATCATTGTAAGCGAGATCTGCGGTGGCCGAGCTAATCTCCATTTTAACATTTCACACGTCGCCTGCAGTTCTGTGCCTTTTTCTGCCCTTCGTTCCTCTGAGATGACGGACAATAGCTCCTTTTTTTATTGCACAGTGGTGAAGTGGCGGCGGCGGCATTAACAGCAGCTAACAAACTTGACCTCGGCGGGTTCGTGTAGAATCACAGTTAGAGGGAATAATGGCTGCTGCTCCATCCTGCAGAGGAAGAGGAGTCACACTTAGAGGGATGAAGGTCACCCCCAGGTCCTTCATGCATTACAAACTGACATTTACATGAGAGCATTAATTATGGTTTTACAGGACATATTTATATATATAAAGAAACCTTGAGAGTCACAGTGTGCATAGCATCATTCTCCTGGTGTTTTAAAGAGTTTATGAATACATGATGAATTCAATCAAATGTACTTCTGTCTGTGAAACATCAAGAACAAAACAGAGCGCCAAGAGGAAGACTTATAGAGGACCAAAGGAGACAAAGACAAGTGCTGAAGTTTGTCTTTTTGAGAAGCAGAAGCACAAAGATCATTATACATGTTTTGTGTATGTTTCATTTATTTGCAGTTGTATGATTTAGTTTTGTTTTATTTGTTTCCAGTCCAGTCAGTGGTTTAAATGTGGGAGTGTAAACCAAACCAATCTGTAACTGTTAATCATTTCTTTATCGGCTGAAAGAATCAATATATTGTTTCCATTCAGTGTTGTTTTTCTCATCCACATGAAAATGTACTTCATAGTTCCGTCTATAGATCAGTATTAATATCAGTATCTCTCGTAAACAAGCGTAGCAGTTTATAGGGTATGATTTACATTTTGTTTCATATTTGTTCTCATTATTATCTCCCCAACATCTTCCTCACTACCAGTGTTTTGGTTCATTTTGTAGAAAGAAAAAAAGTCTTCTTAAGTGAAGAAGAGAAAATGAAACATGTAGTTCTACCTTGTCATTCCCAAGTGCCTTTAAGTCTTTAAAATGTGTTTTTTTCTGTTATGATTATTATTAGAGATAGTCAGCCCTGTAGTCACATCATGTGAATTGCACTGCACTCATTTTTCTATTCTTAATATTGATTTGTATTTGACTTCAATGGTGAATTTGTAGCCAAATTGCTCCTTTACCTCCAGCTAGAACGCTGTCATGAATGATTTGCTTGTATTAACATCCTGTACACAGCTGATCAGAAGACAAAACATCAAACTGGACAAATCCAGCTCCGGCACCGAGACCTAAACTATCGATCCAAGACCTGGTAAGACGGCAAACAAGACCCAACACCCAGACGGTCAAAGTAAGAGAGCTTTTTTGGGGGAATTAAACCGAAATAAATTCTTTAGTCGTCTAATCCTAACTTAGTAGTTTAGTTGTTTAAACCTAACTAAGTAGTGTTGTTGTCTAAACCTAAATAAGTAGTTTTGTTGTCTCAACCTAACTAAGTAGTTTAGTTGTCTCAACCTAACTAAGTAGTTTAGTTGTCTCAACCTAACTAAGTAGTTTTGTTGTCTAAACCTAACTCAGTAGTTTAGTTGTCTAAACCTAAATAAGTAGTTTAGTTGTCTCAACCTAACTAAGTAGTTTAGTTGTCTCAACCTAACTAAGTAGTTTAGTTGTCTAAACCTAACTAAGTAGTTTAGTTGTCTCAACCTAACTAAGTAGTTTTGTTGTCTAAACCTAACTCAGTAGTTTAGTTGTCTAAACCTAACTAAGTAGTTTAGTTGTCTCAACCTAACTAAGTAGTTTAGTTGTCTCAACCTAACTAAGTAGTTTAGTTGTCTAAACCTAACTAAGTAGTTTTGTTTTCTAAACATAAATAAGTAGTTTAGTTGTCTAAACCTAACTAAGTAGTTTTGTTTTCTAAACATAAATAAGTAGTTTAGTTGTCTAAACCTAACTAAGTAGTTTTGTTGTCTCAACCTAACTAAGTAGTTTAGTTGTCTCAACCTAACTAAGTAGTGTTGTTGTCTCAACCTAACTAAGTAGTTTAGTTGTCTAAACCTAACTAAGTAGTTTAGTTGTCTCAACCTAACTAAGTAGTTTTGTTGTCTAAACCTAACTCAGTAGTTTAGTTGTCTAAACCTAACTAAGTAGTTTAGTTGTCTCAACCTAACTAAGTAGTTTAGTTGTCTCAACCTAACTAAGTAGTTTAGTTGTCTAAACCTAACTAAGTAGTTTTGTTTTCTAAACATAAATAAGTAGTTTAGTTGTCTAAACCTAACTAAGTAGTTTAGTTGTCTAAACCTAACTAAGTAGTTTCCTGTGAACATATAAGTTCATTTTGAAAAGACAGCATGCATATAACGAGAGGATATTGACACCTGTTGTCGGACTTTAAAGGAAAACTCATGAAAAATGAGGAGTAACTTTTCGTAGGACATAATATAAACCGTTGTTTGATGTTGAAAGAATTAGCTCCTCTAATACTAATGATGTGATTTACTTTAATTTCTAGCAGAAACCAATTGTCTCTGACGGTGTGATTGATGGACAGCTCTGCTGTCTCGGACACTACCAGACCTCCTCACCCTCCTCCTTCCTCCCTCTTCCCTGCTCCCTCCTCCTCCTCCTCTCTGGTGTCTGTGTTGTCCGTGGCCTCTCTCCATCACTGTCGGCCCTGGGGCAGGCCGTCGAGGAGCCTGCTGAGGAGAGAAAACAGAGGAGGGATGAGGAGCTGGAAGGAGGTATGTATGGATGGATGGATAGATGGATGGATGGAGGGATGGATGGATAGATGGAGGGAGGGAGGGAGGGAGGGAGGGAGAAGGAGAAGAAGGGGGGAGGTTTCCCCTCAGGGCCTCCAGAGGCAGCGCTTGTATCAATCACCCGACGGGAGGAGAGGGTGATTCTGACGGATGATATCCCCCAGCACAACGCCTCCACCTTTCACTCCCACCTCCTCTTCTCCCCTCTAACCCTGCATGGATCCCTCCCCCTTTCCTGCATCTCTCCCTCCGTCCGTCCGCATGAATAGACTTCACATCATCCACAGTTTTTCCTTCCTCAAACTCTACAAGGACTCCTTCCTTCCTTCCCTCCTTCCTTCCTTCCTCCTTCACTTTTAAGACTTATTTCTGAAGTTTTGCATCCACCCTCCTCCATCCTCTTTAGTTGTCCTAGTCCTCCTCCTGACTTTACCTTCAAGGAACTGTTTGGGATTCTTCTTCTTAAGTTGAATTCATTCAGTTAGCTCATGAGGCAGACGCAACGTTTGTATATTTCTGGCAAAGCTGCAGTTCTCCTGTTTAGTTTTTTGAAGAAATGAGCAGTATGTTCACTTGACAAGGCTGTGACAATAACTATATATAACTATATATATAACTATATATATATATATAGTTATATATATTATATATATATATAAAACATCTCTCTGTTTACCTGGTGAGGCCTTCAAAATAAAAGCCTTGTTTACTCCACCAGTTAACATGTTTCTACCATCTTTGTCTGTTTACTTGTCTCATTTCCAATTGTCACCTCCTTCCCTCCCTCCCTAACTTTGTGTCTACTGCATCCTTCCTTCTCTCCTCACCTCATTCTCTCCCTACTTTACTCCTTACTTACACCTCCCTCTCAATTGCTTATTCTCTTTTCCTCCCTACATGCCTTCTATCCTCCTCCGTCCCTCCTTCTCCCTCTCTTTTTTTATTCTCCATCATCGACCTCCAACCAATCACTCCCTTCCTTACCTCCTTAGTTTTCTCCTTCTTAACTTCTGTGACTCCTCCTCCAAACCTGCCACCTTCTGACCCTCCTCCTCACTCCTCCAATCACCTCCTCCTTTTCCAACGTATATCCCTCTTTACATACTTACCTACGTGGTACCTGGTCCTTTATTTCTGCTCCTCTTTGTGTCTCAACAGGACATTTCCTCCTCCATCTGTCCATCAGCTACTGGACTGTCTCTCGCCATATCACCTCCTCTCTGGGCCTCAGCAGCTGTCAGGTGGCCCGGTGTTTCTGGCCGAAGCGACCGCTCGGTGTCACGGTGCAGCTCTGCCGAGGAAACTGCAGGAGGACCAGAACTGTCAAGACCAGCTCTGGGGAGGCGCAAGGTAGGGTGAGGAGGTGCTAGGTGATGTGAGGAGGCACTCACTGAGTGATAAGGGATGCAGCAGAGGAGCAAAAGGCAAAAAGAAAAAGAAGCCAATTTACATTTTGTCTGACAGCTAAATGACCAGAGGAGAGGAGAATGAAGGAGGTGGAGGGAAAAGGAGAGAACAAAGAGGAAGGAGGGAAGAAGGGTAGAAGACAAGATGGAGGAGGTGTTTAAAGGTGAAACAGTAGGAGAAAGAGATGCAGAGGAGGTGAAATATAGGAGAAAGAGAGGAAAAAGAGCAAATAAATGAACAAAACGAAGAGGAGTGGAAAAGAAGGAGAATAAGCCAAAGGAGGAGAGGGGGAGAATATGAGGTGTCAGAGGATGGAGGAGATAAAGGGAGTAAACAAGCGATAAAGTGGAGAGTGAGCAGTAGAATAAAAGAGGAGGAGGAGGAGATCAGCAGGGCGTTGAAACAGCAGTAAAGCTCCAGTCTCTCATCTCCCAACAGCATCTCAATGGTAATGATGACACCAGCAGGAGGTTTCCACTCAGCAGGCCTCCTCCTCCCCTCCTCTCCTCTCTCGTCTCTCCTCTTTGCTCTCTCTCTCTCCTCTCCTTTCCTTCCACCTATAATGTTCTCTCCATCCTCTGCTCCTGTCACCTCCTTATTCCTTCTTATTCTCTTCTTCCTTCTTCTCTAGCCTCATTTTTTTCTCCTCTTCCACCTCCTTTTCTGCCTCTCTTTTCCCCTTTCATCCTTCCTTTCTCAGCAATCCTATTTCTTTGTCCTCATCCTCTCCTCCTCTCCTCCCTTGTATCCTCTCCTCTCTTCACTTTCCTACTCTTCAACTCCTCATGTTTCCTTGTCATCCTCCTCCTCTCCTCCTCAATTCTTTCCTCTCCTGGTCTCATCTCCTCTCATCCTTCTCTCCTCTCCTCTTCCTCCCTTACCTCTCCTCTCTCCCACTCTTCTCTTCCTTTCCTCTCCTCTCTTCCTTTCCTCCCCTCTCTTCCTCCCTCACCTCTGCTCTCTCTCATTTTCTCTCCTCTCTCCTCCTCCTCTCATCCTTCCTTCCCTCCTCTCCTCTCTTCCTCCCTCATCTCTTCCTCTCATCTCTTCTTCTCCTCTCCTCTCTCTCCTCCCCCCTTCTCTCCTATCTTCCTTCCTCCCTTACTCTCCTCTCTTCCCCTCCCCTCATCTCCTCCTCTCCGTCAGCATCACCTGACAAACAAAAGCAGGACTGTTACACCTCCCTTTTTAGCAGCCCATCGTTTCCCCTCTAACTTCATCTCCAAGGTAGCGGGCATCATCATCATCATCATCATCATCATCATCATCATCATCATCATCATCATCATCATCATCATCATCATCATCATCATCATCATCATCACGGCACTAATGATGCTAATTCATAACCAGCAGTGATCAGAGCCATACATCATCTGCAGCTTGACCTCGGCAGGTGAGGAGGCGTGAGGAGTGACCCGGCCGGTCCGGCCCGCTCCGCTGACCTTCCGGACGGGCCACCGCGGCGCCGAATGTCCGGTGTGATGGCGGGAGGCGGTTTGACGTGGCGTTGGGCGGAGAACGACCTTGAAGGAACGTGGAGGTAAGAGTGGTGATGTTTCTGAGCTCAGTCTGACGGATTAATGTGGAGCTTTTAGTCAGAGGGATGAATCCAGGCCAATAGTTTTGATCATTTGAAACAAACATTTTTAACTGAGAGTTCAAGTTTAGTTGTCTAAACCTAAAGCTCCAGTTCCACCGAAAGCCGGATATACTACGGATGTCCCCGGATCACCTCGGATAAAAAGAGGTGAGAACCGGGGTGATCCGGGAAGGAAATCGTCCCGGATGACAACACATTTGACATGTTTCCCGGTTCTACTACGGTTCCGCCACGGATCACCCCTGTTCAAGCCTGGTTCATCCCGGATGAGCACGGTTTGACCACGGTTCAACTACGGATAAGCCGCGGACACGGCCCGGATGCGTCCCGGATGAAGCGTCAGGGTATAAATAGTTCTGATTTTCAGAGACAAAATCACTCTTCCGAAAATATTTGAAAGGACAACAACATGCCGAAAATTAAACCCAAGAAGAAGGCGATGACTGCTGCAAAGAAGAAAGCTGCTGCTGCAGCAGCAGAAGTAGAAAAGAAAAGAAGAGAAGAAGAATCTTCCTCAGACGACAACAACACGCCGAAAATTAAACCCATCCGGGGTGTCAACTAGCTCCCGTTTCATCCCGGATTAACACGGTTATACTACGGTTATGCTACGGTTCATCCCGGTCCTACTACATTTCTTCCCGGATGTGCTACGATCAACGCCGCCCCCCTCTCCATTCCCGGATGTCCCCGGATCACCCCGGATGTTAGTTGTACGTCCGACGAGCCGCTCGTCTTCCTGGATATGCCACGGATGGCCGCGGTTTTACTACGGTTCATCACGGAACGTCCCGGACTGACTACGGTTCCACTCCCGGATGACCCCGGATCTGATCCGTAGTGTATCCGGGGACATCCGTAGTATATCCGGCTTTCGGTGGAACTGGGGCTTTACTAAGTAGTGCTGTTGTCTAAACCTAACTACGTAGTTTAGTTGTCTAAACCTAACTACGTAGTTTAGTTGTCTCAACCTAACTACGTAGTTTAGTTGTCTCAACCTAACTACGTAGTTTAGTTGTCTCAACCTAACTACGTAGTTTAGTTGTCTCAACCTAACTAAGTAGTTTAGTTGTCTCAACCTAACTGAGTAGTTTTGTTGTCTCAACCTAACTACGTAGTTTTGTTGTCTCAACCTAACTAAGTAGTTTAGTTGTCTCAACCTAACTGAGTAGTTTTGTTGTCTCAACCTAACTACGTAGTTTTGTTGTCTCAACCTAACTAAGTAGTTTAGTTGTCTAAACCTAACTACGTAGTTTAGTTGTCTCAACCTAACTACGTAGTTTAGTTGTCTCAACCTAACTACGTAGTTTAGTTGTCTCAACCTAACTGAGTAGTTTTGTTGTCTCAACCTAACTGAGTAGTTTTGTTGTCTCAACCTAACTACGTAGTTTAGTTGTCTCAACCTAACTAAGTAGTTTAGTTGTCTAAACCTAACTACGTTTTTCTCCTGTGAGAAAAGCTTATGTTGTGACCAGCGGAAAAACACAAACCAAATCAATTTCATCATTTCAAATTAATTTTAATTTCATCTGAATTCAGGAACGGCCTCAGACTGTTAGCAGGAATATCTCTGTGTGTGTGTGAGAGTCGGTTGGTTGAATTATGCAAAGAGACAGTTTGAATCCATCAAGGCCAGGCTTTCTTTCCTTCCAGAGGAGATGATGATCTTTCATTGTTCGTGTCTTCTGATGCGTTCCTCTTTTGGTACTTGACACCGAAGAAAGAGTCATTTTTCTCGTCTGATCTCTGATTCACTAAATGCAACATTTTCTTCTTCTCGTCTCAATCGTGGAGCTGTTCTTACGAGGTTTTACATAACCTTAACTTTGTATTATCTACAATTCTTTCTGTGATCGCTTTTTAAATCGTAACTTTAAAGACGGCCACAAGCTGCAAAATCTACTTTGCTGCCGACAGACGATGCATCAAAGTCAACACTCGTATCAGGAGTCCACTTGTTGCCGACCAGATCTCCAGGTGAAGTAAATGTGGATTCCAGTTGTGAATTCATAACTTGTCTGTCACCATCAGTGTTGGATATCCACTGATGATCGTGCAAAAACTGAGATTCTGCTGCATCTCGTTTGTTTCGGTTTGGCGAACAGAACTCGAGCATGTTTGACATTTCAAACACAGATTGGAGACAAAGTGGAAGACGACAGTGTGTCTTTCCTCCATCTACCAGCTGTCTTCACTGCTGCTGCCAACATTTGAGAATGAACGTTGATTCTTGACAGTGGGGACACTTTGTGTGACAAAATAATCTTAAAGGTCTAGTTTAGTTCAGTAAAGCTTTAAGGCCTGTACACACACAGAGGGCTTAAATACTGTATATATTTTGTATCTCATGCTTTTATTGTGAAAGGTAAGAACAGAAGGAGTGGATCTGGTCTGTGCTTCCTTTGTCAAAGTTGAAATGAGTAATAAAGTTTAATGATTGGTTGAACCCTTTATTTGCGCTCAGACAAACAAAGTTATTTGTTCGCAGTGTAATCCCGTTCCGTGTGACAAAAACAACAGTTTGAAAAAATATATCAAGATACAAATTTATCGCACGGAACAAACCCTTGTTGTATAATTGTCTTTAAACTGCTTCTCACTCACTAAGTAACCTTTGACCTTATTTGCGGTTAACCGTTAGTGTGCAGCCAATAAGAAGACGCCAGCGATTTGAGTTCAGTTGATGTCAAATATTCACAAATATTCATTGACCTGAAATGGAGAAATCATCTCCTTCACTGTAATAATGTTGCCATGTTTGCAGAATATATTTACTTTGTTGAGTACTTTCATTTATAGAGACCCACATTTAAATAATCTGAAACAACGAGAACCAAACGTGCTCATTTAATACTAAAAATGTTCACAGAATGAGGATAACCTTGATATACATTGTTTTTTTGGATTCATTTTAATCCCCCTAATAAATATTATAAAATTATAAAATATTCCACCTTAATGAAAGTGGTTATTCTATCAATTTTAACGTTATAATTGGAAATAAAGTTGTTGATGACGTTTCAAAAGAACCAAAAACAAGTGAAATCCTGACTTTTCTAAGAAAACACATGTTGAGTTTCCTGAAGCTGTCGTGGGGTAAAATATGCAAAATCTCCAGAGAACTTAAGTAAACAAAGCCGGCCGGCAGCTCCGCAGCCACGCGCACCAACAGAAGCTCCTTGATTTACAAGTCAAACCACAGCGACCGCATTCCTTCCTGTTTCATCTCTGCGTTTTCTTTCTTGTTTCTCAGGGACGTGAAACCAGCCGCCGCGGTTTGGAGCAGGAAGTTGTTGTGGTGGAGTTTAGGTAAAGAGAACATGCAGGAACCAAAGACAACACAACACCGGGAGAAAACAAGAGGAGGAAAAACACTAAAACAAAACCACACACAGAATTCATGTGCAGTGCATTGATTTTGTGTTGTGAGCACTTGCATTTCTTTGTTGGTGTGATGACAATACACACACACACACACACACACACACACACACACACACACACACACACACACACACACAGAGTGCTTGTATACTCAGGAGAATCTGCAATCTGTGCCATTTTCTCCTGTAGTGAAATATTCGTATTCCCTGTGACAGCCGAGGGCGGCGGCAGAATTTATCTTCACATCCACATCTGAGCGTCTCGGCTGCCAAAAAAAAAAAACGCTGCCCGCCACCATCGGCGCCCGCAGAGCCAGGAAATCTGCTCTAATAAGCAGAGCTGGCTGCTGAGGCACTGCTCGGTAAATATTACTCAGTAAATATTGCGCTTACCAATCAGAAACGTCACCGGTTTTCAGTGCGACTCCCTCTAAATATCAGACTGAAGGCTGAGTTATATACCGCTGCATGCCCTTATTCATTCTCCTCATAATTAGTCATTATTCCCTCACAAGCTGACTCTCTGTGGCGACACGTTTCCTCTCTGCTGTGAGGAACAATGTTTGGAAAGTTTATTCTCTCTCGTGGCTGGAACTTTTTTTGTATTCTAGTTTTTTAGCATTTTTTTGCATCCTGAGCCCAACTGGGTCTGATTTCATTTAATCCTGTTATTCCTCAGCTTGTTAGTCATTTGTTTCTGGTGATATTTTTTTGTGTCAACAAATCTAGAATTCAGACTCAAACCAAATGAATGTATCCAGTAACAAGTACAAAGTGTTTCATAGAGCTCCATTAAAACAACCTCACTGTTGTTCCTTCATCATCATCCACACATCACTCACTCCCACATACAAAAACTCATAGAGCACCACATTTTGGTTCATCCACCGCTGAAAATAGTCACCAACACATTCAATTCCTTTTAATTAGTATTTAATAAAATCTACAGCTGTTTTCGGAAATTATTTCAAATTTATGTTGAAAAAATATATAAAATATATATTTGTAGTTGTAGCTCTCTTCATTCACCTAATGCTGCCTGGCCATTTTTTCCCCCACTTTCACTTAGTTCTAATATTTTTAGCTGGTAGAGATGTAAATAATGATATATGAGAACATTCAGCAGCTACAACGCAGTGATCGATGGTTTTACAGAACCACGGACATCAGTGACTGTGAGGACGACTAACGGCCTGAAATCACACAAGAGGACATTTTTAATGACTTTGGACCAGGAGACAACCTCCGGTTCTTTAGAGTGAAGTCAAAGCTTCACGTGTTAAAGCTGCATTCTCTATAGTGTCCACCAGGGGGCGACTCCTCTGGTTCTATAGAAGTCTATGAGAAAATGACTCTACTTCTCTCTTGATTTATTACCTCAGTAAACATTGTAAACATGAGTTTATGGTCTCAATCTCTAGTTTCAAGTCTTCTTCAATACAGCATGATGTTCATTTAGTACATTATGGTCCATTTAGAGTCAAACAGACCATAAAGCAGGGGATGCTTTAGGGGCGGGGCTACACAGTGATTGACAGGTCTCTACCAGAGACGTATACGGCGTCTCTACGTCGCTCCTCCTCAGTCCAGATGTGGTCACTTCCTGTTCACTGGTTGCAAAAAAATCAACATGGCGACGGCCGTAATCCAAGATGGCAACAGCGAAATCGCAGAACTCGATGCTTCAATTAGTCCACAAACCAATGGGTGACGTCACCATGACTACGTCCACTTCTTATAAACAGTCTGTGGTTTCGAGTGTCTCTTTTGTGTCGATGGCTCCGCTATTTAATGTGGAAGAATAATGTGAAGACATAACAGGCAGAGGAAAAGGCAAAGGGCAGAGACGCTAGTAAACACATCATAAAGTGAAGAGAGAGAACGATCTCACAAATGTTGGTTTTATTGCGATGAGGGCCGACTCCTCTAAATGTAGCTGTGAAGCTGCAGCTTCTCGTTTCACAGTCTCACCTGGTGAAACTGTTTGTTCTCTGAGCGTGTGAAGCTTCTGTAACGAGCGTGGAGGCTATTATCCAAATGGCTGTGTAACATTACTCCCCTCAGACTCTGCTCCTCATGTCTGAATGTGTTCTCTGTTATTGCCTCTGCTCTCATCCGCCGGCACGCGTTATTGAAGCTTGTTTTTCTTTTCTGTTTTTTGCAAAGCAGGTGAAAGCCGACACGCTGATTTGCTCTCTGCAGTCGTTCTGTTGTACGACTTCCTGTTCCGACCGATATTAGGACGACGAGCTCAAGTGTCAAATGTTCAGACGTCCTGACAAAACCTGGAGGCCGGACTCATCGGAAACCCGGAATGCGTGTGAGCTGATTCAGCAGATCTGTGGTGAGAAGAAGATTTACTAAAATACTGTTCTAATGTTGAGTTTTATACTTCTCCTCCACCACATTCATCTGACAGCTTTAGTTACTAATTACTTTATCAATAATACAAAATATGTGCTCAGTTTATGAAAAAAACATCATGCATAATAGATAAATTATACACGAATATGTTTATTCGTGTTTATATTGTTATAAATTAAACTACCCAGCAGTAATAATCATATATTTTCACCAGCCACAACATACGTGTAAGCAATGCTGATCACACTGTAATGCATACGTAATGATAATAATAATAATTATAATAATAATCCAGTGTTATAATTTCACACTGAGGGCTACTCTGCTGCCTAATGAGTATTTCTACATTTGATATTTAGCTTTTGTTTTACCGTATCGATCCAATTTTAGCCTGAAGCTTGAACATTGTAGTTTAACGACAATATATTAATGCAGCAGGCGATAACATCTGTTAAGGTCAGATGAGGTTAGCTTGTAGAAAGCTGGGGGGATGACATCATTTTGTAGTCCAACAGGAAGTCATCGTCACTGGTTCCCTCCACAAACAGCCAATCAGTGTATTCCATGTGATTCTGGATTATTACATAAAACAAACAAACATTTCAGATTCTTCCAGGTTTAGTTCCTCAGAATCAGAATCAGAACCGTTTGTTGCCACGGTATGTTGAAGATACAAGGAATATGACATGACGGGAGGAGCATAACATTTAACAATCAACAACAATCAACACAGTGCAAAGTAGAAACATATTAAAATGTAAAGAAAGATATAAAATAAAGTAAAATATAAAATAAAGTGAAGTATAAAATAAAGTGAAGTATAAAATAAAGTGAAGTATAAAATAAAGTGAAATATAAAATAAAGTGCACAAACGAACAGATAACAGGACTATAAACAAGTGAGATGTAAGTGTAGTGTAAAAGTGTCGAGTGTAATAAAATAAGAACCTAGAAGGGATGTGCAGGGGAGTGACCGGTAGGAAATTGTCCTGGGGATGACAGAGTCAGTGGGGGACCCGGGCTTTGTTAATGAGCCCGACTGCGGATGGGAAGAAACTGTTGATGTGACTCGTGAGGTCTTGGTCCTGATGGACCGCAGCCTCCTGCCAGATGGAAGGGGCACGAACAGATCATGTCCAGGGTGAGAGGGGTCGGATGCAATCTTTCTTGCTCGCTTCAGGGTCCTTGAAGCGAACAAGTCCTGGAGGGACGGCAGATTGCAGCCAATCACCCTCTCAGTAGAGCGAATGATGCGCTGCAGTCTGTCCTTGTCCTTGGCAGTGGCTGCAGCGTACCAGACCGTGATGGAGGAGCAGAGGATGGACTCAATGATGGCTGTGTAGAAGTGCACCATCATTGTCTTTGGCAGGTTGAATTTCTTCAGCTGCCTCAGGAAGACAATCTTCACTGATGAACTCCACTTTGAGGATGTTTGAAATGTAAAGTAAAAAGCTAACTTTAGACTCTAAAGGAACTCCACCACGGTCACACGACTTCACGTTAGTCTATAAAGGAACTCCACCACGGTCACACGACTTCACGTTAGTCTATAAAGGAACTCCACCACGGTCACGTGACTTCATGTTAGTCTATAAAGGAACTCCACCACGGTCACACGACTTCACGTTAGTCTATAAAGGAACTCCACCACGGTCACGTGACTTCACGATAGTCTATAAAGGAACTCCACCATGGTCACGTGACTTCACGATAGTCTATAAAGGAACTCCACCACGGTCACGTGACTTCACGATAGTCTATAAAGGAACTCCACCACGGTCACGTGACTTCACGTTAGTCTATAAAGGAACTCCACCACGGTCACGCGACTTCACGTTAGTCTATAAAGGAACTCCACCAGGGTCACGTGACTTCACGATAGTCTATAAAGGAACTCCACCACGGTCACGTGACTTCATGTTAGTCTATAAAGGAACTCCACCACGGTCACACGACTTCACGATAGTCTATAAAGGAACTCCACCACGGTCACGTGACTTCACGTTAGTCTATAAAGGAACTCCACCACGGTCACACGACTTCACGTTAGTCTATAAAGGAACTCCACCACGGTCACACGACTTCACGTTAGCCTATAAAGGAACTCCACCACGGTCACGTGACTTCACGATAGTCTATAAAGGAACTCCACCACGGTCACGCGACTTCACGTTAGTCTATAAAGGAACTCCACCACGGTCACGCGACTTCACGTTAGTCTATAAAGGAACTCCACCACGGTCACGTGACTTCATGTTAGTCTATAAAGGAACTCCACCACGGTCACACGACTTCACGATAGTCTATAAAGGAACTCCACCATGGTCACGTGACTTCACGTTAGCCTATAAAGGAACTCCACCACGGTCACGTGACTTCACGATAGTCTATAAAGGAACTCCACCACGGTCACATGACTTCACGTTAGTCTATAAAGGAACTCCACCACGGTCACGTGACTTCACGTTAGTCTATAAAGGAACTCCACCACGGTCACACGACTTCACGTTAGTCTATAAAGGAACTCCACCACGGTCACACGACTTCACGTTAGTCTATAAAGGAACTCCACCACGGTCACACGACTTCACGTTAGTCTATAAAGGAACTCCACCACGGTCACGCGACTTCACGTTAGTCTATAAAGGAACTCCACCACGGTCACGCGACTTCACGTTAGTCTATAAAGGAACTCCACCACGGTCACACGACTTCACGTTAGTCTATAAAGGAACTCCACCACGGTCACGCGACTTCACGTTAGTCTATAAAGGAACTCCACCACGGTCACGCGACTTCACGTTAGTCTATAAAGGAACTCCACCACGGTCACGCGACTTCACGATAGTCTATAAAGGAACTCCACCACGGTCACGCGACTTCACGTTAGTCTATAAAGGAACTCCACCACGGTCACGCGACTTCACGTTAGTCTATAAAGGAACTCCACCACGGTCACGTGACTTCACGTTAGTCTATAAAGGAACTCCACCACGGTCACACGACTTCACGTTAGTCTATAAAGGAACTCCACCACGGTCACATGACTTCACGTTAGTCTATAAAGGAACTCCACCACGGTCACGTGACTTCACGTTAGTCTATAAAGGAACTCCACCACGGTCACACGACTTCATGTTAGTCTATAAATGAACTCCACCACGGTCACGTGACTTCACGTTAGTCTATAAAGGAACTCCACCACGGTCACACGACTTCACGTTAGTCTATAAAGGAACTCCACCACGGTCACGTGACTTCATGATAGTCTATAAAGGAACTCCACCACGGTCACACGACTTCATGTCTCCACCACTAAACCAGAAACACATTCAGGAAACACACCTCCAGATGAGGGAACAGGAAGTGAAACAATGTTGACTCATTTCCTGGATTGAGGACTCAGTCCTGCAGCTCTCATCATGAATAATAAAGAAAAGTCGTAACAGCAGACAGTAGAAGGCTCACAGCAACAGTCGCACGGGAAGGAAGTGTTAAAACAAAGTGTAAAATAATAATAATAGTAATAATAGCTTCAGAGTTTAAGAGCTGTTGTCAGCCCTCAGGTAACACGAACACACAAACACACACAGACAGCAGGGTGCACGAGTACTGTGAAGTGCACAACACATTATGCAGAGTTAAATAATTCACTGTGAAATTGCTGAAAAGAAACAATGATGGAGATTAAAAAAACGAGTGCACACAGTGTCATAGCCGTTTGACAAACTGTGACACATTAGACCTCATTAGACTGTTCAATGTCACATCAAACAGGTGAAGAAGCATTTTGTTTCTTTAGTTCAGAAAACAAGCTCAAGGGACATTGTCTCCCTGCGTTGTGCCTCTGAGGCTGGATGGCTGCCTGAGAAGATGTACTCAGGGCTGAAAAGTCCACTAATAGAAACTCAGAGAAATTATCTAATTCCCTGATTTGTACTTCATGACATCATAATACATTGACTATATTATTTTAGTCTTGGCTAAATCTTGCCTCTTTCACTGCTGATGGCCTGTTTTTAATGGTGCCTTCAGGTGCACTCTTAACATGTGAGAAGTTTTGAAATGAAATAAATGTCATGACAGATCCCAAGTTCACGAGTTGTAGCATGTGCTTGTATTTTAATAATGTTTTCCAGTAACTTTTAAAAAAACAACTATCTGGTGTATTTGAGACTTCATCTTGTTAATGATTACATTTAAAAATGTTAACCCTTAGCTGGTTGTTAAACTCAGTGTGACATTATCCTGTCATTTCATCTACTCTACTTCTTACAGAAAAGAATATGTGGGAAAATCACTTAAAAACTCAGTGATTTAGTCTTCATGCAAATATTCTTTAGTTTATGTTTCCAGTGTGAATGTTTTATAGACTAAACTGATGAAACAGAAGGTAAACCGTGTTCACCGGCGCCTGAAGTTACACTGAAACTTTACAGATTTCTGGAGCTTTAAAAATGTTTTCTGAGAAGCTCAAGCAATGAGAGACGAAGTGGCACACACACACACACACACACACACACACACACACACACACACACACACACACACACACACACACACAGAAAACACTGCTCATATTGTTTCATACCAGCTGAAAACAGAAAACTAATTTCACGTCATTCCCCAGGAACGAAAAGGAGTGTTTGAGTTATCAGCATATGTGAAAAACTAAATTATTGACATCAATAGAATTATTAATGTCAGTGAGATTATTAACAATTATTAATAATAACGGGGCACCACTCTGCGAACAGGGACCAATAACCAAACTATAAACTAAGTCTCATAATTAGTATTCACTCACAATGTCAACAGTCGGAGTACTATTACACATTCAGAGTGAACGTGAAGGTTTAAATTCGAGCAACAGACCACATATCAGATATTATCACAATACATGCACAAAGTAATCACAGACAGCTGCTCTTTAAAGTATAACAGAGTTTATTAAGTTCTAATAATAATGATCTAGTCAACTAATATCTAAACTAACAACAACTATACATTTATGAGCACGCTATCTAAAATCAACAAACAATCTGTGGTGTGTGTGTGTGTGTGGGGGGGGGAGAGGCGAGACAACAGCTCAGACAATGTGTGATGTAAACTAAACGTAGCTACGTCACATGGAACTACACGTTGAAGATAGGCCGAATACCAAAATGGAGTTTGCACATGACCACCTCGCGAGACTAGAAAATGGCGCGGGACTCTAACATGGCGATAGACAAAAGAGAGGTCGCGCTGTCTACATGTGCCTGAAGCAGTTAGCTCACCCCCGGAACTACATTAGCTTAAAGCTATATGTGTGTGTGGGTTAGTTAAAGAAGAGAGAAAGCAAACAAAATAAATCCTCCAAAAACAAAATGAGATCCTCCCCGCCGCAGTGGAGTACGGAAGATTGTTCTCTCAGCTACAGAAACACGACGGTTCTGATCTCTGAACTGATGAGAAACAACTTCCGGCCTCACCAGCGGTGAATCATCTCAACACGAATGTATTGAAATAAACAGTATTGAAATAAACGTTAACGATCGATTGTTGAGCACACACCACGTTATAAAAATGACACAGTAACTTAAGCAACACAAACAAGATAATAAACACAATAGACTAAATCTGCCCAGACTCTACTTGCCTCACTATGAGTTGATGCGGTCCTTCTGAGCTGACTCAGGCTACGCAGCTCCGTGCTGCGCGATGACGAAACTCTCTGTGTGTCAGAGCTTAGTATGTCATGAAAAAGTCATGAAGAAATCATAGTATAGTATGTTTAACAGGCCTCTTTCTTTGTTTCAGCCACATGATGAAGTCCCAACAAATGGTACGTCATAGAAAGGTCATTCTTTATTATGTCATTAAAAGTCATATTTTAGTATTTCATAAAATGTAAAAAAAAATAAAAAATAGTATCGCCTGTCACAAAAAGAGAATGAAAAGTCAGTATACTATGACATATAGACTCTTAAAAAGTAATAATGTAATATAGTAATAATATAGTATTAGTATAGTGTTTTATACAAAGTCATATTATAGTATGTCATAAAGTGCCACAGTACAGTACGTCATGAAAGTAATAAAAAGTCATATATAAAGTCATAGTGCAACAGCATTCTTCACGGCACAACATCCAAAATCCTAAATAAACTCCAGTACATCCAGAACTCTGCTGCTCGCCTGCTCACCCACTCCCACTCCCGTGACCACATCACCCCTGTTCTCCAGAACCTCCACTGGCTCCCTGTCCCACAACGGATCCAATACAAAGTCCTTCTCCTCACTCACAAAGCCCTCCACAATCAGGCCCCTCCTACCTCACCGACCTGCTCCACCACCACACTCAAAACCCACCTTTTCAAAACTGCTTTTAATGTGTGACCATTTTTGTGTGTTTTTATGTTTTTAGTGTATAGCTTTTATATATGATGATTTTAATGTGAAGTGTCTTTGAGTACTATGAAAAGCGCTCTATAAATACAATTTATTTATTATTATTATTATAGTGGTCATGAAAATAACAAAAAAACTCACAGTAGAGTGTCATACAGAATGTCACAGTGTAGTTTGTCACCAAATAATGTAATAAAAAACATTTTAACTTTAGTATTAGGCATCAAAGGACTATTAGAAACACCAGGAATTCAAACAATCAAGTTCAAGTTAAACAAATGAAAGATGCTTTATATTTCCTCATCATTCGTTAGATGTCATCAGCAACACGATGGTGGAGGTGGAGGGGGAAGCGTCAGCGTGTGGAGTGTTGAACCCCCCTGTGGTCCGTCTGGAGGACAGAGCAGAAATTAAAGTCTCGCTAATTAGTGTGGGGGGATAAAAATAGTTGTAGAAACGGTCGGATCTGGATCACAGTGGAGGGTGCACTTCAGCTGCCGATCTGACACCACTGAGCTGCTGTTTGCATACGCTTCAGTTAGAGAGGAGTCAAAGCAAATGAACCCAACGTGTTAGAATGAACACACACACACAGGGAAATTACATGTTTATTATGAATGTTCATGTAAAAGTGTCCTGTGGGATCTCGCAGATCCAAACAGCCTTATTTTCAGGTTTTATAATTTGTTGACAGAAAAGTGTTTTAGATAGAAAAGGTTGAATTGGCAGTGAAAGTGAGAAATAAGGTCAACAAGTCGACTCAGTGTGGTTCAAACAACAAGCTACTCCGACTTATTTTCAGCCTTCAGGACATTTAAATAGTCAACCCAAAACAATTGGGCAATGAGTTTGATTGCCAGACTAACTTATACATTTTCTGCAAAATACGTCCACTAGTTAAATCCAAACGTTACTTTATTTCTGTGGTGGTTACGTGAAAGCAAGCCGATAATGTCCTTATTTGGAAATGTATTCCTCTGCTAACTGTATTTCACTGATGTTGCAGCCGGTACAACTTTAGTACATTTACATTTAGTACATTTACATTTAGTACATTTACATTTAGTACATTTACAATTAGTACATTTACATTTAGTACATTTACATTTAGTACATTTACATTTAGTACATTTACATTTAGTACATTTACATTTAGTACATTTACATTTAGAACATTTACATTTAGTACATTTACAATTAGTACATTTACATTTAGTACATTTACATTTAGTACATTTACATTTAGTACATTTACAATTAGCACATTTACATTTAGTACATTTACAATTAGTACATTTACAATTAGTACATTTACATTTAGTACATTTACATTTAGTACATTTACATTTAGTACATTTACATTTAGTACATTTCCCTGCTGTGGAGCTGGATGCATTAATAACATTACCTCCATCCTCTACTTTATAACCGCTGTGATTATGTCAAAGAAAGAGACTAATACACTTATTAGGAAATTACCGCCGCTAAGTGTATTTCACCGATGTTTCAGACATTGTTATGATTTTCAGATTTAGTGATTCGGGGCTTCACTCAAACTTTGTATTGCTTTACTTTTCACCCTTTTTCTCTAACTGGGAATGTTGCTATTGGTAGAATAAGTACTCAAACATGTTGTAAAAGTAAAATATTAATAAAATAGTAAAATGAGATGCATTATCAGAACAATATATTTATATTTAATTAACGTCTGTTCAAGGTGGAGCTTTCAATTCTAATATGATAGTTCGATGATAAAAAAACAATGCATCATATTTTAATTACTGATAACAGTATAATGTATGAATAATGAGACAACATGCAAGAACACATGGTCCTTTCATATTAGTGCATGCTATCTACACGTATCAAAGCGTGTTCTTACTCTTTTTGCATTCTTTAGTTTGCTTTATTCAAGATTTAGAAACTTTGTCTTAACACAGAATGATAGAAAATCGTCTTTTAGTGTTTATGGGGCTCAAAACGACATATAAAAATTCATACAAGACATTACGTTACATTAGAGCACAAACAAGTGATAAATAAATAAGAGCAGGTGTGAAGAGAGAGTCCAGAGAGACAAACAAAGGAGTTCCCCGTCTAATGAGGATCCACACTCCTCACTCAGTACATCATTAATACTCAGATGAGTCTCAGAACAAGCAGATTAGCCTCATAAATGGCTCAATACTCTCATCCCATTGGCTGTTTCATCTTGTTCAAAGAAAAATTATTTCCAGGAGTCCATAATTTGAGTAAACGACTTGTAGATTTTCTTTTTAGCAGCGTTCATCCATCCTTCCTCTCGAGGGGATTTACAGATAAAAACATCGTCGTCGTCGGCATCAAACTGACTGAAGGGCCTGCAGAGACTTCTTGTCAACAGATTAGGAATCACTCGAAGTGAATTGTCCTCGTCATTAATATGTGCATAACACCAACGAACCGGCACGCCGCCGCTGATGAACAATGAGGCTGTTTCATCTTCAGCTGAGTGCCACTCTGATGAATATTCAGACGAGGGAAACTGGGCTTTCAACGGTACACACTGAGCCTCTTAGCTAAATCAGCACTCGCTCCTTTATTAACATACTGGAATGTGTAATTATGCCCCGTCGCATGTTAGCTTTACACAACACGACTACAAAAGATACGACGAAGGGAAAAGGACTTGTTGTTACGTTTGATAAGAATATGTTTGTTAGGAGCATATTCCCATTTAAATAAGAAGTCACTGTAAATACACTCATTCAGTTTATCTTTCAATCCTAAAGTCTGCAGTGTACTCCAGTGGGAAGTTTAGACAGATTTCCACACGAAGAACAATACTTTCTGATATATTTGGGGTAAAATTCCTGTATGGAAATTAGGCCTGGAAATAAAACGGCACTATGCAAAACTAAGACTGCATTGTTCGTTATTACACGTGTCTTTATCCTTCTTTTTGGCTTGCTTTAAAATAAATCATGTTGGTGGAGTTTTTGTGAACATTTCAACCAAAGAGTGATTTTCTCCGTCAACTATTATACAAGAAAATCCAGCAGAACTATGTGCAGTGTGTTGTGTTATCCCGTTCATCAGCTCACGGCCCTTCAGATGTTCTTTGGACCCTTTAGGGAGTCACAAACCACAGGTTGGGAGCCATTTACCAAAAGAACAAAAAGAAGTTTGTCTCAATACTCCTCCGTGTTTGTAAATGGAGTGATTGTGCTCAGGTTGATTTAGGTTCTTTACTTAGTTTAACTCGTATTAGAGCCTAAAGCATCACAAGTGTTGCCATGGTTACCTGGACTGACTTAGTGTGTGAACGGTTAACCTGATGTTTGAGGCGTCTTCACATGTCATTTCATGAATATGAGGTAAATAATTTATCTAGTGCTACTTTTGGTTAATTTAGGAGAAATCTACAAATGCGGATAGACAAAGTAATAAAATGAAAAACGATGAAAGATGACATGTTATGTATGAAGAGCTGCTTCTTTTGTCCTGTAGCTTCTCGCTTTAACAGCGATCTGCCAGCTAATTTACCCGTGGACCAATTTTAACTCTTCTTTTGGGGTTGTTCCACCCTAATTTAAACAAATGTAAATTATGCAAATGAAGAAACGCAAATGACGCCAATAAGCAAAATTCCCTTTGTGTTTGATGTGAACACAGCTACAGTGTTGGTTATGCTCTGCTGTGCATTTTGTGATTTTATAACAGAGTCAATCTATGGATTCATATGTTCACATCCATGTAACTCATAATACTAGCGTACTGATAGTTCTCGCCCTGCAGGCGTAACAGTTGGAGGTAAATGGTGAAGAGGGTTAGAGTTAGGGTGCAGTGTTTCAGAGAGTCTGAAACACTGCAGGTCAAACATCATAATTCATCATCAAGACCTCGGATGCAAACAGAGAAATTAGACTTGATTCCAGATCGATAGACGGATACGTAGTTTATTTATTAAGCACAGCAGGAAACGGTGTAACACCAGGAAATGTACAAGATACAAGACGTAGTTCATTTACAATCCACCAGCATAGAAAAGTAAAGTATGTAAGTATACATACAGGATATAAAAGAATAAACATCGACAATCTCTGCTGACAACAAATTGGATTGGACAGATAGAGTGAATATGTGAATGGACATGTTCATTATGATGATGAATACAATGAATGTAATACTTATATAAAGAAGCAGTCTGTCCTAGTTACACACTAAATAAAACCCTCAAGCTTTCACATTCATATTATTCTTATTTTTACATATCGCTGCTGCACTTCACTGATTTAAATCCCTCGAGGGATTACACTCCACATTTAAATTCATATTTCACATAATCACTTGTAAAATGCATAAAAAGGTTATTTACTATTCACATGTGACAATCAAATTAAAGTGTTTTTTTTATTTATTTTTTTATATGTGACACTAAACGCAAAGCTATTTTTTTCTTTTTCCATGAATCCTCATCACAAAAATAACAAAAGCCTTAAAGTTAATGGTAGAATATTAGACGGTATCTTTTACAGTGTGCAGCCGACTGCTGCTGAAGATCTGTGGATTGAAGAGATTATCTGGGTTTATCAGCTTTGGCCATTTTGCCAGAGATTTTCATTTTTTTTCTCCCAGTCAGTTTGATGGAAAACAAACCGGCATGAATAACCCCCCCCCCCCCCCCCCCCCCCCGTTTTACAAATGGAAGATGACTGGATCAGATCTACCTTCCTGATTGCAGCAGTAAAGAGGATTTGGTTGGAGTGGAATCCACACGGCGCTCACATGTGTTCACTGTCATCAGAAACACAGAAACCTGGAGTTCTCCAAACAAACATCATGAAGCAGGAAGATAAGACGGCAGCGCTGCGAGGACAGAGAGCAGAGGATTAAACAGATTAAACAGTGAAGTCAAACTGTCAGGGCTGCGTGACGTCTGCACACACACACACACACACACTCACACACACAGTCCAAGTTTACACAAACATTCAAATCAAACAACACACAAATATATAAAAATAACCGCCCATAAAACTCATATCAAATAAAATGTTTGTTGTTTTAATGCTGCGGTTTGAAAGGTCAGAAATGAGCTTTTAGACTCTTTTAACCAACATTAAAGATATGTCATTACAATTCAGAAATAATCTACAATTTCATAAAAACTGGATACATTTTGTCTGATGATGAAGATTATGTGATATGATTAAAAGCTACAGAACAGAATTATCTTATTAAATAAAGTAATTAGGTAAAATAATGAATTACAGCAAATAGAATATTTAAGTGACATGCGTTAGGACGAAGCAGATGTGAAATGTTACGCTGATATTCTTCATCTGAGATTTGCCGTCATGTCAATTCATCATGATTTCAAATAAGAAAAAACTGAAAAATGTGCCGCTATATTATGAATTCATCTTAAGAATAATGGTGTCTAGAATGTGAAAATCCACATGTGGCTTCATGTGAATCTTTCGTACAGTGACATTATATTTCAACGTGTAATAACACGCTTGAAAATATTTATCTCAATACCTGAAAACCACATCTTTCTTCATATTCATCTTTATATTTATATATATTCTTGTATATAAACAACCAAACATGTGCTTAATTTGTGAATTCATGTGCGAAACATATGATATTCATCTAATTAAAGATGCTTTTATTTTTTTAAGAGGAATAAAAACTACGACTGCAAAATTATGTTAAAAAAATGCAAAATAGAAAACAAATTAATAAATAAATGAAATATATATATATAATGAATATATAATACAATGAAAATTAATAAATGAAGAGATAAATATAAAAAAGAGCAATAATAACAGAAATGCCTCCAAAAGATAAAACTACAGTAGATTGTTGATCTGATTTTTCATTTTTTTTTTGGTATGTGAAAACTTCATCAGTGGATTTGAAGTAACTTCATTAAGTCAAAGGGAGTGTATTTAATTGTTTTTAGGACTGTGATTCTTTAGCGTGAAAGCTGCACGGAACTGAAATCCGTTGGCGTGGAGGTTTTGGCCATCTGATCAGAACTTCTCCCTGTGGAGGATTTTCTGGACTCGTCCAACTGGGAGGCGACTCAGAACACAGCGGAGGGATTAGACATCCCATCTGGACTGAGAACGTCTGGGATACTTTACTGAGCCGGCTGCTAACTCGACCCAGATTAATGCCTTTTGTCAAAACGCTTTATCCATTCACACACGTTCCTCACCAGATGGAGGCGCTGCTTGGCCGTTTTATTGTCTGGCAGTTTGTTTTCCTTCTGATTGACTTTCTGCTGGCTGATAGCTGGAGCCTGATACTTGAAACTGTTCTCACCGGCAAATCCACCCGCGGCATTATGTGCTGAGTAACTAAGAGCGGTAAAAACTGTCTTTCTGCATGGAGACCGATATTCATGGTCCGTGTGATACAAGAAGTCAGCGTTGATTTATTTACCACCTCACCAAACCACGATCTTTTTTCTAAACCTAACTAAGTAGTTTTGTTGTCTCAACCTAACTAAGTAGTTGTGTTGTCTTAACCTAACTAAGTAGTTTAGTTGTCTTAACCTAACTAAGTAGTTTAGTTGTCTAAACCTAACTAAGTAGTTTAGTTGTCTTAACCTAACTAAGTAGTTTAGTTGTCTAAACCTAACTAAGTAGTTTAGTTGTCTTAACCTAACTAAGTAGTTTAGTTGTCTCAACCTAACTAAGTATTTTTGTTGTCTGTATCTAACTAAGTAGTTTAGTTGTCTCAACCTAACTAAGTAGTTGTGTTGTCTTAACCTAACTAAGTAGTTTTGTTGTCTCAACCTAACTAAGTAGTTGTGTTGTCTTAACCTAACTAAGTAGTTTAGTTGTCTTAACCTAACTAAGTAGTTTAGTTGTCTAAACCTAACTAAGTAGTTTAGTTGTCTAAACCTAACTAAGTAGTTTAGTTGTCTTAACCTAACTAAGTAGTTTAGTTGTCTAAACCTAACTAAGTAGTTTAGTTGTCTCAACCTAACTAAGTAGTTTTGTTGTCTTAACCTAACTAAGTAGTTTAGGTGTCTCAACCTAACTAAGTATTTTTGTTGTCTCAACCTAACTAAGTAGTTTTGTTGTCTGTATCTAACTAAGTAGTCCTGTTGACTGAACATAACTGAGTACTTTCCTGTGAAGATGGAAGTTTATTTTGAAAAGACTGTATCCATGCAAAGAGCTTAAATTGATGCACGTTGCTGGAATTTTGTATGAAACTCACACAAAATGAGGAGTAACTTTTTCGTAACATATATGAACCGTTGAATGAGGATTGTTTAGTTTTGCTCAGTCAATAGTCCACCACTTTGGTTCAGAAATAATTATCTCAATAAGCAGGGTGCTGGGCTTAGTCAAGGGTCAATTAAGTGTCAGAAGGGGTCCAAAAGGTCTTTGCTAATAATAAAGTGGTAGCGCTTTAAAAACATTTCCACTGTGGTTTGGTTGCAGCTTCCCTGCAGGGTTGGTGCAGTAAATTCGCTGCATCCAAATCCAAATAAACCCAACATGGTGTTCTCATTTCTGCCAACAGTCAAGTCAAACCTGGAACCTCCATCACTGCTCTATTTCATATCATAAAGAGGGTACTGTTACACATCTAATTACAACATGACTAACACAGAGTCACACACTTCTGTTATCATTTTAAATGTTCATACAGGAAATTATCTGACTGACTTCTTTAGAGACTTGAGATAATTCAGGCAAATCAGTTTTTTTTTTTAAACTTTAAAATCTACCTAGCTGGCTTTTCCAAGTCTAAAAGTCAGTTTAAATGGAGCTTTTTTGGTTTTGTTTATTTCTGGCCATATTTCCTTTGTTGCAGCAGTAGAAGTCGTGGCCTCAGTTCTCCTGATTGTGTTGTGTTTGTATATCTAACCTACATGTTCATCTACTTCTAAACAATAAATGGCTTCAAACTCTTCTCATTTCATACCAGTAACGTTGCTGTTCTTTCCCCCTGATGTTGATGGGTCGTAAATGAAGCTGCTCCGGCTCAGAAAACAGACAAGCTTGAAGCGAAAAATCACGAATCACAGAAAGGCAGGTGAGATAAAAGTCCAGCTCACTCAGTTCAGAGACACATGAAGACAGGGAGAGTTAGAATGACACATAAACAGTAAATTAAGATAGAATCCGCCTGAAGCCACTAAGCTTTGAGCTGAACGTGTGCATGAATTTATTCCCTCATGCACCTGTCCAACAGGTGTGCATTTGATAGTATCCAATTAGTTGTTTAGTTGAAAGAAAAGGATGAAGATTAAATATAACAATGTATCTGCTATTTTTGTAAATCAGGTTTTTTAACCAACCTTTTTTAACAGTAGACGACAATGTGTGTGTTTGTGTTTTAAGCAAATCCAACATGTTTTAAAAGAGTTTTACTTGCAGAAGAAGTGGACTTTTCTACAACCATGAAGAAGTGTTAATTAGATCCTGCAGTTTGTCTGAAAGTTTAGTTTTTTTTCTCCACTGCTGGACAGCTACAACATGTTCATATTTATCTGCATTAGTTTGGACACGAGCAACACGGAGCAGTGAAGTGAAGCTGGAGTGTGTGTGTGTGTGTGTCCTGTATATAGAGAACATACCACATAGAGTGTGATGGTTGTGTTTGTGTGTGATCAGTAGAGACTGTTTCTGTCTTCCTTCCACTTCAGCCCTGCAGGCGCTGCCCTGGGCCGTCCAACCCCTACCCAACCACACACACACACACACACACACACACACACACACACACACACACACACACACACACACACACACACACACACACACACATGCTTGAATGTAGTGTGCATCAGATAATCCTCCAGATGCTTTTTGTATAATGTTTTTTTTCACTTTTATTTTTTTTACTTTTAATTGAGCTAGGCTAGCAGTTTCCTCTTGCTTTCAGTCTTTATGCTAAGCTAGGCTAAACAGGTCATGGACATGTCAGTTATGGTTAGCCTAGCGGCAACCACCGGTGCTGAAAAATTAAACTAATGAGGAAGTGCCAAAAAACAATGCAGTCCTTAAAATGTCCAATTGTGGCTCAATAGCGTGTCAATTCCCATAGACATCTATGTTAAAATGAACAACTTTAACAGGTTTACAGCCTGGTACTAAAAACGGTTCAGAGTTCCTGCCAAGATGGCGACAACAGGAGACGCCCACTTTGAGCTCCACAACAGCTCTTCAGCAACTTATTGGAGACGTCACGGATACAAAGTCCATGTTTCATACAGGCTGTGTGGGAGCGTAATCATGATACCTTATTACACCTCTTTCCCTTCTGTCTGTCTTTACTGAACGAGGTAGAAGAGATTAATCATAGCATTAAGGCTCATTTTATACATAAGCAGAAGATAAGCATTGTTGCAGTCAGCTTCATCCATTTGTGTTTCGGCTGTATTTGAAGGTTGTGTATTGTTTTCTCTTCCCGAAAAACTGTAATTTCAGAAAGAAAGGAAAAAAGGTGAAACTGTCCATTTTTTTAAAATCCAGTATATTAGAAACCTTAGGTTTATGCAGACAGATGCATAATTGTTCGACAGCTGTTGTTTTCCGCTGTATTATTCCACAGTGAGCATGTCTTCCAGATTAATCCTTTGTATGTGCACGCACTTGGCAGAAACTGTGAATGTCTTGGCTGACAGACAAATAACGTCTCACAGCTTCCTCACACGTTACTATCAGTCAGATTATTGACAGCAGCTCCTTCCTCTTTACTTTCTGCTTTGCATCAAGTCAAAAACAAGAGAAGAAAAGAAAAGCCACAGTGATGCTGTTGTCAGTTTGTGCAGAAAAACAACAACTGCTATCTTCCTCCGCTCTGAAACTAAATCCTGTGTTCAGTCCCTTTGACACAGTAAACAGACGGGAAAGACAAACTCTGCAAATGATACTTTTAAATAACTGAAGAAAGTTTTCAAACACAACAATGAACTTAAGTACTCAGTTAAGGTAAGGGAAATGGCAACTTAACTTCATCGCCATGACTACAATAATAAACACATGGACGTTAGGAAACAAAAAACAAACAAACTTAAGTGTAACGTTTTGTTGACACATCCATCCACCCCGACCTCCTCCTCCTCCTCCTCCTCATTCTGGTAAGATGGTCTCATCCAGACAAATAATGCCTCTTAATTTGTAAATATCACACAGAGTTTTTATGTATGTTATCCACGTAGTCGACGACGAGGACGTATAAACACCACTAAATCACACAAATGGCAGATGGTAGTGGAGGTTGATGGATCAAACAAACCGAACGCTGTTCGTTCCTCATGTACAGAACAAGAAGTCAATGGTGATTTATTTGTCTCATAACTTGCATACTTTAGTAACAACACTTCAGAAGCTATTTGAACCCAAACCACAGTCTTTTGTTATCTAAACCTAACGAAGTAGTTTAGTTGTCTAAACCTAACTAAGTAGTTTTGTTGTCTCAACCTAACTAAGTAGTTTAGTTGTCTAAACCTAACTAAGTAGTTTTGCTGTCTCAACCTAACTAAGTAGTTTGTTGTCTAAACCTAACTAAGTAGTTTAGTTGTCTAAACCTAACTAAGTAGTTTAGTTGTCTCAACCTAACTAAGTAGTTTTGTTGTCTCAACCTAACTAAGTAGTTTAGTTGTCTCAACCTAACTAAGTAGTTTTGTTGTCTCAACCTAACTAAGTAGTTTAGTTGTCTAAACCTAACTAAGTAGTTTTGTTGTCTCAACCTAACTAAGTAGTTTAGTTGTCTAAACCTAACTAAGTAGTTTTGCTGTCTCAACCTAACTAAGTAGTTTAGTTGTCTAAACCTAACTAAGTAGTTTTGCTGTCTCAACCTAACTAAGTAGTTTGTTGTCTAAACCTAACTAAGTAGTTTAGTTGTCTAAACCTAACTAAGTAGTTTAGTTGTCTCAACCTAACTAAGTAGTTTTGTTGTCTCAACCTAACTAAGTAGTTTAGTTGTCTCAACCTAACTAAGTAGTTTTGTTGTCTCAACCTAACTAAGTAGTTTAGTTGTCTAAACCTAACTAAGTAGTTTTGTTGTCTCAACCTAACTAAGTAGTTTAGTTGTCTCAACCTAACTAAGTAGTTTTGTTGTCTCAACCTAACTAAGTAGTTTGTTGTCTAAACCTAACTAAGTAGTTTGTTGTCTAAACCTAACTAAGTAGTTTTGTTGTCATCCTTATTAGTATACATATTTAAAGCAATATAACATGTTGGAAATGTTACAGAAATGTTACAGAAATGTTTCAGGTCCCATCAAGTCAGGATGTTGTTCGCAAAATTGCAAAAATCTTTACATAAAGACATGCATGCCTGAAAGAGGTTTCTGTGACATAGCTACTGTTTACCTGCGGCCCAACGCGGCCCCGCCAATAGAGACAATAGAGGAAAAAAGTTAATTAAAATGAGTGCAGTGAGCTTTAAGGTGAACGTTAATGAAACGGGGAGGGGGGAGAGGGGGAGGCTGGGGATGTAGGGGGGAGCTCAGATAATGAAAATAGTCCCTGAACTTGATTTCCTTAATCACTGCATGTCCCTCTTTCTGTTAATTGAAGATAATTATAGGATTTTAATTTTCTTATGTAGGTTAAAGAGGATTGAGAGTGAGAAGTCAGAGCAGCTGGAACAACTGAGGCAGATGAAGACGAAGACTGAGTCTATTAGTGACGAACACGGACTGAAAAACCACATTTGACATTTCAATGTGAAGTTTAAAATACTTTTTTATTGTATTAACGCTGGTTTTGCATGAGGAAAGACCCTAAAATAACATTTGTACAGTAAATTAAGGCCCATTTTGATCGATTCATTTATCTTTTTTGGTTCTATTTCATAATTTTTTTTTTCAGTAAACTAAATACAATATCAATACATTTAAAACCTACAAAGTGACTAATATACAGACGTAGTATAAAAACACATAAAGATGAAAAAATAAAGGAAAAATAACAATAAAGTGGAAAAAGTTAAGAACTAATTCATACATTGGTAATATGGCTGAAAACCCTGCAGATTCATTATTTATTTAACTTCATATACAAAACAGATATTTCCCATGAAATGAAACAAACACATTAGTTATTGAAATGTGGAACCGAAAATAAATACATTAATGAATAAAATGCACAATGTTTACAGTAAAATACGGTAGATAATATTAGACCTTTCAGAGATCAACATTTAATAAAATATTGAGTCAGGATGTTAAGAGCAGAACGTTAGTAATAATGTTAGAAAATGAAATGATCTTAATGGGAAGATACACTTTAACAAACTGTCTAAAACCACACAGATTCATAAGAACATTCATCCTCTTCTTCTGTTTGGTTTCCTCTTCTCAGAAACAAACATCTGGTTTTCAGTCCACAGATTGATTGACCAACACAAGAATACATATCATTGTTACATTTAGATTATTATGTTTCAGATTAATAATGAATTAATTGAATTATTAAAGACATTCTATTGATCCCATTAGGACTGTAAAACCTTTCCATGGTATTGTTTGCCATCAGCTCTTGGGTGCTTTCTGAGTTTCCTGTAACATCAGTACTGACGCTTTATTTACGTTTATTCAACAGAACCACACTTTCACTACTAATGTTCTAGAATTTTCCAATTTGGGATCAATAAAAACAATCAATCCAATGATTGATAGATACATTCATCATTCAGTAAACCTGGTGAGAGCAGATTTGGATGAGTTTGGTGAATCTGGAGTTGACCTCTTTTTATTTCTCTGAACAGAAAATATAATATATAATATAAAATACATTTAACAGAATGTTGCTGTATGAGGACCAACGTGTTTGTGGTGTTATATAAAAATTAAATTAAAAAATTAGACATATAAACAGTAAAAAAAACAATTAAAAAGAATGAACATTAAGATTAAAGAGATCTGAAAGGAAAAGTCCACTGAAGCCATTCAAATCTTGGCGAAAATGAAATGGTTGATGTTGTTCAACCCTTTTGATAACAGTCGTGATCCTGGTCTACTGAATAATAAACCTCTGGACTTAAATTAAAAAAAAGAATCTGAATTAGCTTTCGGGATAACAAAGTTCAAATAATTGTATTTTGCTCTGTTGTGCGTGATCATAAAACGGTTTTCACAGATGGAGGTTTGATGGTTTGATGGTCGACCTAAATACGGTAACGACCCCCCCTCACCCATTGTTAAGCTGCTTTTAGCTCCTCAGGTGGGCCGATGCTGAGCTTCAGAGCCTCTGTACGTACGATCATGTAGAAGACTCGGCAGAAATTAAACTTAAATTAGTGCCGTCTTTCTTTCTTTCTTCTTGATCTGCGTTCAGTAGACTGTTGATTTCTTATTTCTAAAGCAAGATGTTCCAGTGACTTGACTTTACTGCACTTTGACACTATTGGATATATCTGCCCCATTAACACTCACTATAGGGATCTCTTTCATTTAATGTTGGTTTATTTTCAGCCTTGACTGAGATCCATGAATGTATTTCAGGTTTTTGCTTTAAATCTCCTTTTCAGTCTGCGGCACAGTGCTGGCAAATCATTTCAGGGCAGCCAGTATTAACTTGAGGGACTAAGATGTCAAATTTGAAGTAACAATATTCTAAAATGAGGGAAGTGACTATTTAAAGCACGCACATGACTAATCTGAGGGGTTTTATCCAAACAGAAGGATGTTGGCGGTGCAGATGTTTCAGGGGTTGAAGGTGTTTCATTTCATCAACATAGAAAACACTGTGTTTGTACTCTCTGTGTGCAGGTGTTGACTTCCCCGGTTTGAAAGCTTTATTTTCCACTTTCAGCTCTGCTGCCTGAACTAATGGCACAAGGCACAACAGTCTACAGCGGCTAAATGTATGAAATGGCTTTCTGATATGTGTAATATCTGAGTGCTTTGGGACAAAGTGGATATGTGAAAGAGGTAAAAAGAAAAAGCTGGAGCTTTAATATGTGTGTATACAGACTGTGAGCAGCAGCTAATGCTTTGTGTTGCCTCTCTATTATCTCAGAAATATGAAGAAAACATGAGCATTTGTCTTGGAAATGGACGGCAGCGTTCGGCGGAGCACAATCAAATGGCCTTTTGTATCGTAGAAAATGGTGTGAGCTCGGTCAAATGGAGCGATTAGGAAAAACTGGCCATTTTTTTTTTCCAGCATTCCGGCGGGCCCCAAGACATGCCAGAAAAAAACGGGCCGCGCCTCCAGTAATTTGAGTTTATTTATGTGATGCGTGTCGGCGAGGAGAAAGCAGAGCGGCGTGGCAGAGCGCTGATTGATCTCTCAGAAGCAATCACGACGAGCAACGAGCTGAAAATAGGCTGGCGGCGCCCGACAGTCTCGTCTGTGACGCCGGCGGGACCTTCACCTGTCAGAGAGCTCGACCCGCTTCTGAAGGTAAAACCACAACATCACAGGTCAGGAGAGAGTCTGCGGTTAATGACGAGATACAGAAACAAACCGCCGCAGTGAATTCATTACTTTACTAACCAAAGAGACCTTTACTGCCGTTCTGGGAGGATTCCTTTCTCTAAAGGAGTGAAGGGTTAATCACAGAATGTTTTGTACCAAATCATTTTCTAGATCAGTTTGATACAGAAGTGATCGAGATCGCCTACAAGGAAACAAAGACAAGACCAGGACCAGAGTGTATCAAGACCAAGACTTTGAGGGGTTGAGAACCAGTCTAGACCACGACCAGACCAGTCTGAGTCCCACACCGTATGATACTCTTCAGATACAATGTGGAACATACAAAACAAAGACGAAGACGTAGACGTGTGCTTCCTTGCATCTTTGCATGTGAACGTTTCACAGACAGCAGAGCGGTGAAGTCTTCAGAAACACTGGATTTAAACTTTGGTTTTTATCATCTGTGAGACCATGAAGAGAACCCGTAGAAGACAGGAGCCATAAAGAAAAACATACACAACTTTAGTACGCATCAGTGGATCTAATGAAGTGCATTCATAAAGAGCTTCTCTACCTTAATGGACAGAGAGCCACAGCCTTGATGTCTGCTCTCTGGTCAGTGTTTGGCTGTTAGCTTGGTAATATACAAAGATTGAGACGGAGGCAGAACAACATAGAAGTACTTTGACAAAGTGAAGTTTACTTTTACTTCTCCCCGCTGAGGTTCTTCAGTCCTTCAAACCCTGAAACATTTGTAGTCTTCCTCTTCCTCTCTTTTGTAACTCTGGAGTGTTCACATCATCAAGAAGTTACAAACCGATAAAACACAAATACTCATCTTTATCGATCGCAGTCACGATTCGCGTGGCGGTTTGCCGTTTGACGACCAGCAGCGAATGAAAATCCAGCTGCCGTGTTTTGGCGGCAGCTGTGATCAGAAGTGCTGCTCAGAGACACATTTCCCTTTTTTAGTCTTGATGCAAAACAAACGAATGTGGTGTCCGTCCCAGCAGGCCGAGTGAAGCAAACACACACTCAGAAATAAATCTGTCCCACGCTGAGACCGACCGCTGCCAGGAGACCCTTCAACCTCAGCATGCTTCTCTTCCTCCCTTCTTCTTTTCTTCATCACCACCAGATCCAAGATGTCAGTCCGGAGTGGAGTGGAGCAGTGCGGAGCCTCAGAAGCTGCTGCCGGGCCCCCAAGCGAGCTGCAGCAGCCTCGTTTTTTTTTTCCTTTACATTTTATCTCGTGCTCCTTAATTGACTGGCAGTGTGACGGAGGAACGGCGAGGGACGGAGCTGAGAGGAAAGTGATGTTCCTAGATGTGGAAGACAGTTGTGAGAGGGCTGTGATGAAAAAGTAATGATGCTAGTTACATTCCATTACAAAAAAAAATGTGGAAGACGGCAATGAAGTCCCCCTGTAACAGTTAATATCACCATCATCCAGCGCTGCTGCTGCCGCTAGGAATTGTGGGACATCACACAGTTGCTATGGATGTGCTCACAGTGAGTGTGTGTGTGTGTGTGTTAACTGACGCTGCTTTTAATGTATTTTTTACATCATATTTCACCTCATTATGGATTTTATTTCTTGGTTCTCGGGCTGTAGAGCTCGTTAACACTGTGTTAATGTACTTTTTATGGTTGCAATATTATTATTGCTGTTATTATTTATGAACACATTCACATGCACTCAAATATATTTGAGGGGTTTATTTGAAAATGAGATTAATGAACTCTCTGGTCCACAGCGGAACACATGAAACGCTTTCAGCAGGAATTCACTTTTGGGATTTATTGATGCTCAGAGGATGAACACGTTTCTAGTGTGACTTTCAGGACCAAGTGAACGTGTTCAGCTCTTCAGATGAGGCTCAAACAGTCAAGGTCCACTGACTCGTCTTTACTGGAGCTATTCCAGTAATATTATATCTTGACATTCAAAAATCCTGAAATTCAGGAAATTAAAAATGGCATATTTGAAATGGTTACAATCAGAGATGAGCAGTATTTCTGTTACTTTTATTGGAAATAAAATTACTTTTGAATACTCTGAAATTGGTATTCTTTGTTTGCTTGAAGGTAAAAATACGGTCAAATCAAGCACTTGTACGGTCACTGAAATCTGGCCTTCTTGGTCGGATCATATTTAGTTTTCTTCTCATTCATTTAGAACGTTTTGAGGACTCAAAATACATCGAGTTAGTTTTCGTTGAGCCAGCTGTACGTGTGAATTAAGTGAATTAAGGCTTCATTTAATACTTAGTTAGTACTGGAAATACAAACAACGATTTATTGTTTTGTTTCTGTTCAGTTTGAATGAAGTGTGTTTTATTGTTTTTCCAATGGAGTCTGGTGGCTTTGAGGAGAGCATATTAATGGTATCTTTTATACGTTTATAAATCATAATAGTTGTAAAACATCCTTGATTTCATTTTCATTTTTAAATGGCCTACATTTTTTGAATCTTTGTATTATGTTTTGAGGAATGCAAAATCAATATTCACACTAGAAATTGTGATGTACTCACTTATTAATAAAACTAAAGAAAACATGATGACGTTATGTTGTCGGGTGAAATAGACTCAAACAAGCTGCAAGGAGGTGAAAATGTGCAGCAGTGAAAAGCACAACATGGTATAAAAGGGTAAATATAATGTGCATGTTAATATTTAGCTTCAGCTTTGTAAATACAAATAAAAGGTTCTTGTGATGACTCGTTACACACACACCTCTCTGCAGGCTTCTGGTTTAGATCACTGCAACCTCATTTATTTTGATCCATTATTGGTCAGTGAAATGGAGCAACATATCTATTTATCTGCACGGAAAGAAAAGTCATTGCACGACTAAAGCTCAGCTTGTAACGTGTACAGTAGGAACTGAATGACAGTAACTGCTGTAGAGGTGCAGCAGGGACACACGCCTTCCTTCAAAACACAGTGAAAGTCACATCAGAGACAAAGGAAAGAAAAAGTCCATCAGTCTTAATATCAAAGCCGCAGGAACGCAGCACCAAACTCAATTTAAAATGTGCACTAAATAAAGCAACGAGAGCTCCTCGCTGAGTCTGACACAGTTTCATCAGGTTCAGATTAGATGAAACTTTATTGATCCCCGCAGGGAGACGGTGTCAATGCAGCAGGAAAATAATAAAAGGCTAAAATGGAATATAATTAGAAGTATGGTAAATGAAAATCCACTGTGTTCAGGACAAAGGAAGAAGAAATGAACAACAGAATGGGACAAAAACACACAAAGAGAGACAGAGAAGAAGCAATAAGAAAGTCTCACTGCTCAGCGGCGGGATGAGGTAACACATGTCACACAAGGGTTCATTTAAACTGCTGCACAAAGAAATTGAGACTAAAACAATCAAATGTCAGAACACAAAAGGTTCAAATAACATGTGAGGGTATGAAGGTGAAAGTATTGAATTACAGTGGAGAAATGTCACATTATTTTGCAAGATCCTGCAAAAAAAAACAATTTTTATCTTAAGAAGTATTTTTGTGGACAGCAATTAACATTCTTGTTTCAAAAAGATGTCTCCTGGCTGAAACATGGCTGTTTCTTTGACCTCCTACACTCCCTCCCTCTCTGTGTTATTTAGTGGTCTTTATAATAACGTCCGAATCATTTTGTGGGATATCTACAAATTACGGCACATTATGTTTCACACGCGTAGCTACGAATGCTGGATGAGACCAGACTGTGTTGTAATGTGCTTTAGTACATGTTTCTATAATGAAATGTTAATGTTATGTGTCATATCATGTGTGCAGCATGAACTAGAAGGAGCATGTCATTCAGTGCAACACTGATGTGTTTTTAAGATTATTTTGATAAGACAAATATATCAGTGTAATGTCTTGTGTCGAAAACATCATGGCATGTAACACTCACACCTCCCCCATCCTCTCCTTCAGCACATCTGTGAAACGCGGAACATGGCAGCTGTTCAGCTCGCGGACTGAAAATGTTGCCAGTGGCTCTCTCTCTCCGTCTCTGAATCCATTCTCTTTCCCTTTTGTCTTGTTTTTTTCCTTCAATTTGCTCTCCCTCCGTCCCTCCCTCTTCACTCTCTCTGAAGGCCCACCCTGTAGTTCTGCTGAATAGGCGGATCGGGAATCGAGCGGCGTTGTAGAGGCGGCCGCCTCCACAGCGCGCTTTATCAAAGTCGAGCCGGTGTATTAAACACAGCGCTGAGGCCACGAGGAGAGATGAGAAAAAAAATAACATTCAGGGATCTCTCCTCCGCCGCCTCCACACTAAAATTGGGACACTGCTCCGCTGGTTGCTGGGGGTTACGAGGAGAACCGGGAGAAGACCCGGACTCAGCAGCAGATCAGAGTCTAAAAGGGTGAAGGAGTCAAAATGTCTTCCCATCTGACTTGGTCTTGTTTTGTATGTTCTCCATGTAATCATGAACGAGGAAAAATAAAGACTCAAAAGCCAACAGGGCTGGTGGGAGAGGAGGTGGATGGATTCAACATACAGAGATCTTTCCTCCAGGAGACCACAGTTCATCATGTGAAACCAGAAGTCAACGATGATGTTTTTGTCACGTAACTTGAGTACCTCAGTAACGTCTAAACGTCTCAACCTAACTAAGTAGTTTAGTTGTCTCAACCTAACTAAGTAGTTTAGTTGTCTAAACCTAACTAAGTAGTTTTGTTGTCTCAACCTAACTAAGTAGTTTTGTTGTCTCAACCTAACTAAGTAGTTTTGTTGTCTCAACCTAACTAAGTAGTTTTGTTGTCTCAACCTAACTAAGTAGTTTTGTTGTCTCAACCTAACTAAGTAGTTTAGTTGTCTAAACCTAACTAAGTAGTTTAGTTGTCTCAACCTAACTAAGTAGTTTAGTTGTCTAAACCTAACTAAGTAGTTTTGTTGTCTAAACCTAACTAAGTAGTTTAGTTGTCTCAACCTAACTAAGTAGTTTAGTTGTCTCAACCTAACTAAGTAGTTTAGTTGTCTCAACCTAACTAAGTAGTTTCCTGTGAAAACAGAAGTTTATTTTGAAAAGACTATATTCATGTAACGAGAGAAAATTGACACGTGTTGCTGGGAAAACAAAAACATGAGGAGTAACGTTTAGTAGGATATCATACTAACCGTTGTACGTTGTCAGGAAGATTATAGCAGTGCTAGAAAATTTAAAAAAAAGTTTAACTTAGCTCGACCTTTATCACCATCACAAAATGCAATGTCATTGACCAACACGTGGGCCAATTAAATACATGCAACTGCACATTCCTGGTAGATTCCACTGTTTACCTGGCCATCGCTTTGATCAATAGATTGTCGCTGTGTTTACTGTCTATAGTTGTGAAAATCAATACTGTGCAGAGTTTTAGTATCTGAACATACTTTCAACACATCAGTTCATTATGTAAACTGGACTTCTTGCATTACATGTCATCGGTCAAAAGCAGAAACTTAAAGAAGTAAACAGATGTACCACACTGCTGCCGTTAAATGCACTGATAATGAAATTAATT
>JAVDOI010000235.1:54756-84756 GCA_032191485.1 Leptoclinus maculatus | reverse complement strand
TCATATAGAGGATCAGGACTACACTGAGACCGGTTCATATAGAGGATCAGGACTACACTGAGACTGGTTCATATAGAGGATCAGGACTACACTGAGACCGGTTCATATAGAGGATCAGGACTACACTGAGACCGGTTCATATAGAGGATCAGGACTACACTGAGACCGGTTCATATAGAGGATCAGGACTACACTGAGACTGGTTCATATAGAGGATCAGGACTACACTGAGACCGGTTCATATAGAGGATCAGGACTACACTGAGACTGGTTCATATAGAGGATCAGGACTACACTGAGACTGGTTCATATAGAGGATCAGGACTACACTGAGACTGGTTCATATAGAGGATCAGGACTACACTGAGACTGGTTCAGGATTACTCCAGATTACACTTTCATTTAGATTTGGAAGTTCTTAGATTTCCCATATTGTAACTTTGATAGCATACTTGCAGAGCATGAATTGATAAATAGGGGATTCATATTAAAGTCTTTGATATGATCCTAATCCATAGAAACATGACTTGATAAGTCAGTGTTCCAGATGAATGATGATGTAATGGTACCATACTGAGTCAATAAGAACCTAAATGTGCCTTAAATGAAGTGATGAGTTGAGATAAAGTAAGTAATACAAACATCATTCATCTTAAAACATAAGTCAGAAAGGTGCATGACTCCGGGTTTAACCTCCTCAGCGCTGCTGAACCCTCATGAATGTCAAGCATTGTTCAAACTTTATTTTAAATTGTAGCAGAGATCCAAAAGTTTACAACGATATCAAATGTCAGGCTGAAGTTTTTTGGGGAAAAAGTGCCAAAGATGATGCACACAAGATGATGCACACAAGATGATGCACACAACATGATGCACACAAGATGATGCACACAACATCTACACTATGACTAACAGGCTGTGTGTATCTGAAGACTCATGAAGCTTTGCTTTTAGAATGTGTGATGCTTCATAACTTTAAATGTTCATATGACGGAAAACGCAGAGGTCAGCAGGTTAAACCACGATCGCAATTGTCACCATCAGGGAGCGAGCTCGTTATCTTCAGGCCCTCCAGATTACCCGTCAGCCCGTCAGCCCGTCAGCCGGCTGTCGGAACATGCTCCGGGTCTCGTTATGCCCGGAGCCCGAGGTTTTTCACTCATTATCTAATTGGTTGCCGGGAACCTGGATCCCCAGCGGACCTGATCTCTGCCGCCTCGTGCTCTCGGGCGGAGGCTGTCGGTTCGTCCGCGGCTCGCTGTGTCAAAAGTGTCACAAACAATGCCTCCACTCTGTCCCTCTCATTGTGTAACAGGCAATTATCAGTGTGAGTCGGGCTGATGATCCCAGTCAGGTGTGGCAGTCGTGGTCTAAATGCTTTCGCTGTGTAGAAAATAAATAAATAAAGTAAAACCTGCCTGTTAACCGTTAATAGGCTAATTACAACTCTGCAACCAGTCAGGTCTGAGCCATATTAGAGGCAGAGCTGCTAGTTTCACTCACAGAGAGGAAAGTCGGGAGACGTTTGTTATGATGCTGAATACTGCTGACTGGGCTCAAAGGCTGCTTCCCAAGCAGCGTCTCGGCCCCCCAATCAGAAGGCCTCGTAACAGGAAGGACTAAACGGCCGGTAGGGTGGAAGAGTGTGTTCGTCCTGAACCGTTCGCTTCAGGATGCGTCTTCAGCTCGGTTCGTCATGTAGTCTGTTGATGTCTTTTACTTTCCCACGTGATGGACAGCTTCCAGCCCAAAGTGTCCAACCATGACATCACAACTAGACGGTTCGGATCAGCACAAAACACAAAAAGGAGCAAAGGAAGCAAAAACAAACGAGGTCCAACGAGTCCTCCACCTCTGGAACACGCTGAGAAACATCTGTTAGCTCCTGATGTTCACGTTGATGTTTAGAGGAGACGAACGACGTCACCGTGAGGTTCACTGGTGATGAGGATGAGGATGAGGAAGAGGCACGGAGACATTTTACGTTAATCAGAATATGAAGGGCTGCATGTAAACATGAATATTCATCTTCATTACCCATGTAAACAGATTATTAGGAGTCTTCTTCAGAATAAACACAGTGAGCCAGGTCCCTCCTCTCAGCGCTGATGTGGGTTTAAAACCCTTCAGATGATTCCAGAACAGATGTGATTGTGATGAGCTGTGAGTTGTCATGGTTTCCTGACTTTGCTGATAGTTTCTTTGTTGAATTATTAAGCGTTCTGCAACTCGTCTCTGATATCTGTGAGGCCCACGAGGAGCAGGCGGCTCAGACACCTTCAGGGATGGATGACTTCATTCAGAGCGGCGAGCTGACCGCTCCAACTCTTTCTCTCTCTCACACACACACACACACACGCACACACACACACACACACACACACACACACAGTGAACCGGAGGGCGTCCATCTCGGCCGGTCGTCTCACTGCAGGCCTGCAGAGAGAGAGACGTCCTCTCCGACAGCAAAGGTTAATAATTCTGCTCCTGGCTCTGCGGGACCCGTCTCGCCGCTGCAGCCATGATTTAATCAAACGGAAAGAGAGGTGAAGCTCTCCGCCGCCGCCGTCTGACCAAATCACACACAGAGTCCGAAATAACAGAGAGCGAGTCAGGAGGGACCGGAGGATATGAGGGGAATACGTTGGATGCAGAGGAAGACGGTCACGAAGTTTGAGTTGTGTTCTTCGCTTTATTGACACTTTTCTCCTACGTTGTGCTTTTACTTCATTACATTTATTGACCGCTGACGTTATTGGTTTCTCTTCAGAGTTCATACATTTGACACAATATAAAAAATACAGCGAGTTTGGATGTTCTCACACTAGTAGAACATATAAAATCTGTAATATTTCTCTCATTATTGATAATTAGCATCAGTAACATTTGAATGTGCAGTTTGTATGAACACATATTGAACTTATGAGACTGTTTTGTGTGATCAGTGAGCTCAAGAGGAGCTGCTCTTTATGCTAAGCTAAGCTAACTGTCTGTAGCTTCATGTTCGACATGAACGATCCGATTCATCAGCGTTGTGTTGATTCCTGTTCTTTGTTCTGTACGTTATGCAGACGAGTCCACTCACAGCTGACGGTAGTTATGACTTAGATTCCTGAAGTTGTGTGTGTGTGTGTGTGGGGGGGGGGGGGGGTTATGGGAAACAAGCCGGTCTTGGCGCTGATCAGAGCAGGTTTTTGGCGCCGAGCCGAGCCGAGCTCCAGGGCCGCCCCCCCCCCCCCTCCCCCCCTTGGTCCTCCGTGCCAGAAGCGTTTGAAGTTCACAACCTGTCCGATGCATTGACCTATGACCTATGACCTATGATAACAGCACCATAGATTTGATCGGTATATTTGAAAAACCCTCGTGTGACCTTTAGAAGTTTTAATATTCAGGGTTCTGTGTGGAGCTGCAGAATAACACTCATTAAAGGGTTCTGATCCTCTATATGAACCAGTCTCAGTGTAGTCCTGATCCTCTATATGAACCAGTCTCAGTGTAGTCCTGATCCTCTATATGAACCAGTCTCAGTGTAGTCCTGATCCTCTATATGAACCAGTCTCAGTGTAGTCCTGATCCTCTATATGAACCAGTCTCAGTGTAGTCCTGATCCTCTATATGAACCAGTCTCAGTGTAGTCCTGATCCTCTATATGAACCAGTCTCAGTGTAGTCCTGATCCTCTATATGAACCAGTCTCAGTGTAGTCCTGATCCTCTATCAGACCTCCATCAGTACAGAGACCATCAGAGAGAAGATGGTCTGTTTCTATAGAGTTATTCTTGATGATGTCATCGGAGCCACCGGGTCGGGTTCTGGTGAAACCAGATGAACTCATGCAGGTTCACCAGAACCTCCTTCAGCTCAGACTCCAGCAGAGACCGGTCCACCGTGGACAGACCCAGATCCTCCAGCAGAGACCGGTCCACCGTGGACAGACCCAGATCCTCCAGCAGAGACCGGTCCACCGTGGACAGACCCAGATCCTCCAGCAGAGACCGGTCCACCGTGGACAGACCAGATCCGGAGCTCCTCCAGGAGGAGGAGAGCTCAGCTCCCGGCAGCAGCGTCTCCTCCTCCTCCTCCTCCTCCTCCTCCTCCTCCTCCTCCTCCTCCTCCTCCTCCAGGAGCAGAGCTTCTCCTCTCTGGAGTCAACACCGACACCACTCTGCTGGAGACCCAGGACGTATTGCTGGACCCGCTGGAGGGAAGGGAGGTACAGGAGAACCAGAACCAGGACTGAGAGGAGCAGACTGTCAGACCTGCTGCAGTAGAACGAGAGGTTTTCTGAAGGGAGTCTGGTGCTGTGAGACACTGACCAGTAGACTGATCTGTACATGTTTCATTGTGTGAAGAACGACAAAAGGAACCTGAGAGGTTTTTAAAGCAGCGGTTCGGTCCTTTAATGTGGTTTTACACACGTTTCCTGCCTCTAAACATTTATCTCACCTCCTGGTTTCGGCTGATAAATCGGCTGCGATTTCACACAAAATTCCCTCTTTGTGCACCTGTGAATGAAAATTAATAACCGTCGCGCTAATGGAAAGATTAATGAATTCAGACGGTAACCTGTGAGTTTCCATAATGCGTATTTACATTAAAAACACACATTATTCGGTGGAGCGGAGCGCCGTGTATCTCTGTGACTCTTATCAACGCGCTGCGAGGCTTTATCAGCTGTGAGGCTCCAGAACCACAGCGTATCTACTCACCACAGAGAGCAATGTGAGAATTACCCTGCTTTTATAATCATAATTCATGCATTTTTAAATAAATGTCGTCTGCGGGAGCTGACTCAGTACTTTCTCTGTATCTTTCCTAGAAGTACAACTCTTCTAGTTCACAACAAAAACTGCTGCGATCAACAAGCTCCTTAAAGTTGGTCCTGATCATTTTATTAAACAGAAAGTCAAACACTACTTCATGAGCCGGAGGGCTGTGATACAATGAATCAACGAGAGAATGAAATAAGGGATTAAAAAGAAGACATTCAGCACAAACAGACGTTGAAGATGTTGACGGCCTACACACTCGTTCAGATTAGAGCTGAACTCTCTGTGTTCCTGATCTTCTGTATTATTACACATAAACAGACATATGTGAGCCAGGCCAACGTGTGACGATGCAATGAGACGAACTGAGATGAATCAAATCTTTATTTATCTACTGAAGTGTAAAAACCTTCAATCACAATATCTTCAGGGCCCGAGCATCAACCTGTTGAAAACACCAGGATTCTGATTATTCATCGTGCTCAGACACGAGGAAGACAATCAGAGCATTAAGCTCCGCCTACTTAGATGTTCCGCCTTTTACATTTTCTAAAGACACATTTATGTTTATTTACTCCTCGTGAACGCTGGGGTCGATCAACTGTTGATATCTCAATGATATGGATTAATTAACGTCAAAGGGGCGTGGCTTTGCACATCATCACACGTAACTCCAAAACCATCGGGCCTACCAACACGAAATGTGCAACATATGTCCACATTAAGACCTGAAACAAAACCTCCAATTTTCATTCCAGCCAACAGGGGGCGCTACAGTACTTTGTCCATTTTGTGAACTTTTAGGCCATTTTTCTCTTTTTTTTGTCAGGATACTTTAACGAAGTCCTGCTAGGGAAGTTATCAGATCTACTTCAACTGGTCAATACGATGTAAAGACCTTTGCGACTGAAAGTCATGAAAAGCTTAACGTTTGGTGGAATGGTGGAGCCGTGGCGTGGCGGCCATCAAGCTGATGTTTCTCCACTGGACTTGCTCAAATCTGTCCCAAACTTGCCATGCTTGATAACAGTCATGGCCTGAGGAAGTCTACTAGGAACGCCACAACGCAGGAGCCATGAAACACTAAAGTCACGAGATGGAATGCTTCCATCGGTTATCAGCATTTCTAAATGAACAGTGTTTCCACTCGTCTGAAGGTACAAGACCTTTAAGTGAATCAGGTCTTAAACATGTCATGTGATGTGCTACTTCAGTACACTTTAGACACAAGTATTACCATGACAGAAACACATTGTTAGATAAAATACTCCTGAAATACTTTGCATGTAGAGAAGTGTTTGAGCCAGTTCAAGCTTCAGTACTCATGATGAAGATGATGAAGCTGTCAGGAGAAACCCTGCCTCGGTCCTTATCGACCCTGTTCTGACTGTTTCACTGTGTCTGTGCTGTTGTCATGTTAAATCACCTGGAGGAAGGTGTTCAGCTCTAGGATGCAGATGGCTTTAAGCAGCTGCAGGTAGGAATATTGTCACTACTGCGCTTCATAGACGTGCAGCAGTCATACCATTTAAAGTCACAATGCCCCGGTACATGCCTGGATTGAGCCTCGCCCAGGGACAAGCACCTGCACTCGATAAGAGGACCTTAGAGGTCTCACATTACGATAAGGGGGACAGTAACTCAGCAATATATTCGAGGCCTTCACCGTGTAACACCTGGAGGGTGAGCAGCAGGATTTGTAAATTCAGAAGCTCAGCGGCAGCACGAAGAGAAGCAAAAGATGAGCTGCTGCAGAGCGAACAAAGTGTTTATCACACAGACTGCTTCTCCTGCAGGCTGTACAAGTTTCCCGGGATCCTCTGAAGACATTTTCAGACGCGAGGAGTGTGTGTGTGTGTGTGTGTGGGGGGGGGGATCTCCTCTGGAACATGCGAGCAGACAGAACCTGAATAGTTAAAGTGAGGATTAAAAGAGGGAGAGCTTGTTGCTGCCAGCTCAGCTTCCTCCGCTGTGGAGAGCAGCACAGTTTGAAAACGCTGCCTGGACTCCGGCCAGCGAGGAGCTCTCCTCCGCGGCCCCCCCGGTCGTCTCGGTTCACGTGTTTGGGTTTTCCACGGTTTCGGGTTCGACCTGTGGGAGCGTTCAATTAGAGCGACAGACTGCCTTCGATCGATCTCAGACGGGGTGTCTGAAGGTTGGCCAAGTCCTGCGCGGTTTGATCCAGAAGAGGCTCTGCTGTGGACTTCAGATTTCAGGAGGAAGTCTAAAGTATTTGTATCACTCCATCATCAATTTACCACCGAGTATCTCTCTGCATCATGTTAGATAGTGAACCGGAGGAGGAGGGAGGAAAGGAGAGAAGGAGAGGAGGATACAGTATGAGATGAACATCAGAGAGAACAAAGATAAAGACGGAGGAGAGGATGAAGAGTAACAATGAGGAGATGAATAAAGGAGATGACAATCATAGCAGGAAGGAAAAGAAGAAGAGGTATGATTTAAAAAACATGCTGCGAATAAGAAACAGATATTTCATGTGTCAAGGGACACATATGTGGTTTAAATATGTTGATTATTTCCTCAATGAATTGGTTCAGTGAGAAATGGGGCTGCAACATCTAATCGATTCCAATCCGTGATGTCAATAGTTCGATCGGTTGGGTCGATGTTGAGATGCTCGTCGTGTTGCTGTAGCAACGTGTTGAGGTGGCGGTGATCACATGATCACAGACATGATGCTGTTTCCTTACAGCGGGGAGAAGTGCTGAGGCAGCAAACACACAATTAAAGGCTCTAGTTTAAAAATGTAGCCACGCCCCCGATATTTACAGCTAATGGCCAGAAAGAGAAAAATGTAAAATACAAGTACCTGAACATTGTACATAAGTACAGCACTTGAGTAAATGTTATTAGTAACATTGCAATACAACAGAAACTTGAGCAATATCTGATCAGATAAACATTTGTTACATTTATTTTATTCTCATCTCCAAAGTCCATTTACTTCATGTTGTACTGTAGTGAAAGAGCAATGTACAAGAAGACATGGAATACCTTTAGTTGTTTTATGTAATATAACAATAATATCAACCGATTATTCAATATAATATTAATCACATTAGTCGTGAGCTGCAGCCCGAACATTTACGTACATGTACATTAGTAAAGCAAAGGAAAGTACAATATTTAGTAAGTAAAGTTTGACACCATGTGTATTCGTCTCTTTAACTCCAGGCATACGGCGGCTGAAATCCGACCCGAAAAAACATCCTGTCCGAACGGGACAGAGGGCTCCGTGGTACCCAGCATGCAACAGGATGCGTTTAATGACGCAACCTGCCGCATGATAAAACCCCTTTTATCTAGCAGCTGAATATGTGAGAGTGAAGGCATCAGTGAGAGTCTGAGAACACCTGGGACGTGTAGTTTGTTAGCTAGCTAGCTAACTGTTATAGCTTTGCACTGCTAACGTGTAAAAGTGTGTTTGTGGCTGTTACCACACAGCTTTAGGTGAATTGACACATCGACAATCCACAGAAAACAAGTCCTGAAGTTTTCATGACAAAGCGACATCTGTACAATAGAGAACATCCCTCAGAGCTCCGGTCCACCTTCAAACCAAAGTGCTCCACAGAGAGAGGTGAGAGGAGGCGAGGTGAGAGCTTGAGCTTGAGTCAACCGTTTCTTTCATTTGTTTTCGTCTGGAGAAACCCAGAGTCTCTGTTCACGGACTGGGGGGCTCGTTACCTCTCTGGTGAGGCCATCTGGTCTGATCTTCACTCTGGTCTGAGTTAAGTGTGAGTTAAGTGTGAGTTAAGTGTGAGTTAAGTGTGAGTTAAGTGAGTTTGAGTTAAGTGTGAGTTAAGTGTGAGTTAAGTGTGAGTTAAGTGTGAGTTAAGTGAGTTTGAGTTAAGTGTGACAGCCGACTGTACAAAAGACCTGCAGAGAGAAACACGTCGACACTTCTGCTCAAACTTACGCTCCACTAAACGTTGTTATATCGATACTCAAACCTCCATGTAGAGCAACTTCTAGCTGCAACATCTAATTCATAATCAATGAATTGACTTCAAGTATCAGTGTACTGTGCAGAAACAGCAGTTACCTGCAGTACTCTGTAGCTGACTTCCTCTAAAACACCACAAAGAGTTACATCTACTAATGGACTAATAGAAATGATAATGAACTCCTAAAACACAAATACTGGTGTACTACATGGAGCCTGTTTCCCAGTAGAACAAAGGGAAACACCAGTGGCGGCTGGTGGAAAATGTTCTTGGTAGGGCTGTGCCACATCCAATCAATTTCAGCAAACATCCCAGAATGATTTAATGCAAACAAATTAAGGTATCAAACGCGCATTACTACTTTGCAGTTAAATATTTAACATTTATTCCAACACGAAAAAAAGCAGTAAATAACACTTTGATAAATACGTCAGGACATCTTATTTTAGTCACCCTCACAGGGAATTCAGTATAATATAATATATATAACATATAATAATATTCTGTATAATATAATAATATATATATATATCATATAATATTCTGCATAATATAATAATATATATATCATATAATATTCTGTATAATATAATAATATATATGTCATATAATAATATTCACTATAATATAAAACACACACACACACACACACACACACACACATACATATATATATATATATATATAATAATATATATATATATATATAACTATATATCCATTTCTCAGACAGGTGCTTCATGTCCCTCACTCCCTAACTGTCCATGCTGGTTCTGTCCCCGTTGTTTTAAAAAGATAAATAAGTTATTATCATGACGTCATCCAGCTAGTCAAACCTGTCTGGTGTACAGCTAGTAGAGAAGCTTCATGTACTGCTTCTCTTTCCTGCTAGTCTGCTGTCTGATTGTGAGGTCAGGCTGATCTGGGATCAGCTCTTTCCGTAGTTTCTCCTCTCAGTTCTCCTCTCAAACGGGTCTTGGAGGAGTAGTGCTCGCGCTGGCGCTCTCCTGTAGAGACTTCTCCTGACGAGAACGCGCAGCTTGGGGCAGGAAAAAAACTGCCCCAAGCTGAATCTATTTGAGGACGCTGATTGGCTGAATTGTATGTCACTCATTTATATCTTTACTCAGCATTGGCTAAACTGCTTTATAGACCCGCCTCTTTGGGGCAGTTTTTCCAGCGCCCCAGCCAGCTGAGACGTGCACACACAGAGAGGAAGAGCAGACAGGCAGAGAGGACAAGCAGGAAAAGCATATATTTACCGCAGATATCATATTTTACACATATTACTGGGTGATTCCATGTTTCAAAAACACAAATATTGACAATTTGTATAGTTTATTTTTATTTTAAATTTTATTTTTATTTATATTTTTATTTTTATTTTTATTTTTATTTTTATTTTTATTTTTTGTAGCTCTAGGGGGGGCGGCGCCCTAGCGCCCTCTATGGACCAGCCGCCACTGGGAAACACTATGGTTGTAACACTACGTTTAAACTGCTTTTAGGAATCCTCTCGCTTCAAACACAACTTCTTAACATGATTCAGCAGAAAAGCCCTCCTTAGGATCCAGACGAGCAAACAAGAAATATTCTGTTCGAAAACGTTGGTCACAGAAAAACCAAACCAAGTGACACCTCTCAGCATAAATAAGGTCTGTGGATCTCCAGAAACACCGGGGTTACCTCTCATCGTCCGGCCGGTGCCATGCGGTCCTCTCCGTTCTACTGAACGGATGAACGACGGACTTTGTGGCTCGTTTCCAAAACCGGCAGTCACACAGGTGAGTAAGGTGCGCGCCATCTTAGTTTTTAAAAATCGAACGTCACAGGTATCCCCGTCAGCTGATTGGTGCATGTGTGTGTGTGTGTGTGTGTGTACGTGTGTGTGACGCAGGGCGTGCGTAAAGGCACCGACCGCCACACATGACGTCATAATAGGCTCGTTTGAGATGAGCTGCTCCTCACCTGCACAGTGGACGAGATCAGGCTGCAGAAGGGGGCGGAGCCAACAAACTGTGGTCCGGTGTTATTTAAATAACCTTTACTAATATCATTATCAACCACATCAGATATGTCTTCATTGCACAACAGACTAATAGCAACAGTCGAACATTAAGTATTTCAATTTCACAGAAAAAAAAGTATTTTCTACTCTCGACGTGGTGTTCAGCCAATCAGGTCTTTGATCAGGCGACAGCCGGGCGTTTCCCATCATGCATTGGGTCATGTAGTCGGTGGCTCTAAAAGCTGCGACTCAAATCTACCCAGCATGCATTGTGATCCATTCTGATGAGGACTGACTCATCTTCAACACAAAATAAATGGGAGTAATTGAGAAATAACAGGAATAAAATGGATATAATACAGATACTTCTGCATTCACCATCATATGCAGGTAGAAACGATTTGCAAATCAAATAATAATAAATAAATAAAAACAAGCTTTGTAACAGAAATACAAATAAATGAGATGTCTCATTTAAATCATGTATTAAACTTCCATTGAACAAGAACATCTATGACACCCCTCCAAAATAAGAGAGAGAGGAGAGCATTTCTCTTTATTTGACATGTTATTAAGAGTAAAGATCACTGAGTCTACTCCGGGTCCAGGTCTTTAGTGAGCTGGTCCTCTGGGACCCTCGGGTTAGAGTGTTGATCTGTTGTGTCGCTCTTCTCTCGCGTGTTTAGCTCCAACATTCAAACGAGTGAGAATGTTTCTGTGTTCGTCCTGACAGCTTGTGTTGAGAGAGGACGAGTCTCCTCTCTCAACACTACACTTTATGTCTCATATCACTAAATACTCCTTTAAAAGGTTAAATACATTCCATTTCTTTCTCATCTTGAAATCAGTATTTGAATAAAAGCAAGTGGAAGAGAAAAATAAAGACAAAATATAAAAGTGCTTATTTTGAAGCTTATAAATATAAAGTATGTATAAACATCATCATTTAAAGAATGTTTGTGAAAGTGAAACTGCTTTTCAGTTTGGCAGCAATAGGAATCAGGAGACATTTCTATACATTATTTATACATTATTTATACATTATTTATACATATTTATACATATTTATACATTATTATATGAAGAAATACTCCATTTCTTCGTCAAAAAGAACATGGACTCTTTGTTTCTTCTTCTTCTCTCTTTTAGGTCGCTGCCCGCGGCCCACGAGGTCACGTTGCCGCTTAATTAGCGAGATGTTTGCTAAAAGGCTCGCGGCAACGTCGACACAAGACGTCGCCGACGAGATCCGACATCAGATGAGTCATGTGATGTCACTGCACTCCGTCTTCACCCGACTGTGTGTGAAGTGTGTCGCTGCTTAAAGGCTGATTGTGAGAACTTAACGGAGGGTTATGAGCGTGTGTGTGTGTGTGTGTGGGGGGGGGGCTGTTGTTTTGTTTCTGTGGCTGATATGGGTCAATGTTGATGGATGGATTTCTTTTCTTTTTTTAAATTCCTCTGGGAAATAACGTCTGCGGACAGAAAAGAAGCTCTCAATATTGTTGCTGGTCTGTTTGTTTGGCAAAGACTCAATATACTGGGGGGGGGGGGGGGGGCTCTGATGAAAATATCGATGACCCTGAAGCCAAGCATATATAAAGAGACAAAACATTGAACATCTCTATGAAACATTTCTCATTTCTATGTGAGCTGCTGTCTCTCTGCCTGTTTTTATTATCACGGTCTCTAGTCTTCAGTCTCCATTGAACAGACCCTGACTCGTTAGAGTTCCCTGTAGGACAGACAGCAGGAGTAGAAGTAGTTCTGTGTAGTCATGGTGACGTCACTCATCGGTCTTGATTTCCGCGTTTTCACCGTCGCCATCTTGTTTTTTTCACAACCAGTGAACAGGAAGTGACCACATCTGGACTGAGGAGGAGTGACGTAGAGACGCCGTATACGTCTCTGGTAGAGACCTGTCAATCACAGTAAGCCCCGCCCTAAAGCATCCCCTGCTTTATGGTCTGTTTGACTCTAAATGGACCATAATGTACTAAATGAACATCATGCTGTATTGAAGAAGACTTGAAACTAGAGATTGAGACCATAAACTCATGTTTACAATGTTTACTGAGGTAATAAATCAAGAGAGAAGTAGAGTCATTTTCTCATAGACTTCTATAGAACCAGAGGAGTCGCCCCCTGGTGGACATTAGAGAGAATGCAGCTTTAACACATGAAGCTTTGGCTTCACTTTAAAGAACCGGAGGTTTGCTGTTTTCTCCACAGTGTGTTCTCGGGTACCAGGAACCAAGTAGACAAGTAAAGACCTGCAGTCCAGGAGAGAGGAGGCTGTTAGAGCAGCACTTTAATGAACCCGACTTTAATGAAGCCAACAAGTCCGGACGGACAGCGTCTCTGCTGCAGAATAGAGGTTTACATCTGTGAAAAGATGCTCGTGATGTGGGATAGAAATAATAAAACACCATGTGATGAAGAACACAACACATCACGGGGTCTGATATGATGAATCCAGATGTGAACGCGTTGAGGAAGCAGCCAGAAGAACTCGACTTTTAATCTCCAAAGTGCAGAAAAAAGTCTCCCGGAAGCCGGACGGACGTTTTGTAATGAAGTGATTCTGTATCGGAGAGAAATCCGCCCGGCCGGCTGCTCATTGGTTCCAGACTCTCGGTGTTGGAGGGTTCGTGGTGATTGATGATGTCTTCCTTTAATCAGAGAGGTGATTCATCAGGCTTTTTATTTCTCAGGACTCTCAGGTGTTTGTGACACATAGTTCCCATTCATTTGTAATCAGAAGCAGATAAGTGCTGTTTCTCTCTTCCTGGGATCCTGATCACACCTTTGATTCCTCACGCTAATCTCTACCAACCACCTTCTTTAGTTAACTGTTCATTCATCTTTTCAATTCATGTCAAACCCTTTGATTCAGCTGAGGGTAGAAAGCAATATTTTGTTTACAATATTGTTTATTTTATTTTCTAAAATGATGAAAAGTAAAAGAAGGTTCATTTAAACTGTGACATCAAACACCAGCGTTAATAATGTCTGCTCTGATGTCACGTTAGCATCACTAATGGACGAGCTTACACAGGCTTAATGCTACTTCCAAGGCTAAGAGTTAGCATTTTAGCTATAAACATACATATATATATACACAGTATATATAGTGTATATATATTTATTAACCTCTTGTGATTTCAAACGTGCATTAGAAACTATTTCTCTGTTCTCGTGTCTTTAATCCTTAAAGATTCTGTTATTAGACAGTATTGATGTTTGTATTATTTGTTCTTATTTGACAGTTGTTGGTCCTTCCTCTTGGGTTACGTAGCAAAGATGGCGACCGTTGAGGGTCCTGTCGGTGTGAACGACACTCACAGTAGTGGAAGTACAGAATGGTAAAGATGGAGCTGCTACAAACTAAATGCTGAATGTTGAAGTTGAGAACTGAAACTGATCAATCAGACGCTGCAATCGAGACACATTTCATGGTCAGAGTGTTTTATTGTCCCCGGTTTCTATGCACGATCCATTAAGAGCACACAGTAGCACAGTCAGTCTCCTCGGCTCTGGCCCTGACAGTTATTCATTCACATTTCATTTTGGTATCGGATGAATGCTTCAAGGTTCAGCTGCATAGAAAAACGAAAAAAGAGTGCGCTGTTATATCACACATAGAGCGACCTACTGTGGAATGTGCTGCACGGCGAGGCTCTGAAACATCGACTCAAAAGTTACTTTATTGACTGAACACTCCGGCGCTCCTGTATTCATGTTCCCTTCCAAATGAGCCGAGTGTCTCGTACTCATTTGCTTTTGTAAACGAGCTGCGAGCGGCATGTGGAATGTGTTTCTACATTTTCCCTTTATATTTTACTGTGAGCCATTAGCATGCAAACACACACACACACACACACACACACACACACACACACACACACACACACTCTCTCTGGGTAAACAGGGACTCGTGCAGAAAAGCAAACACAGCAGTATCGACCGGGGCGCTCGTGCATTTGCATTAGTGTCCACTCCTCACTGACTGTTCGCCGCAGTCTAATTCAAATTGAGGGCTGCAGTAAATTTACAGAGTGAGCCGACGATATTAACCAAATTAAACAGTAAATTTGAGCGTGCCTTTTGCCTCTCTGCTCCCTGCTTTTGGTCTGAAAACAAGGTTAGTCTTCAGTCAGGAGGAGGAGGATTTAATGCTAAGTGAACTTAGCCGCTGTAAAACTGTCGTCGGAATGGATACCTTAATTCTTTGGCTCGCAGGACTTTTTGCAGTATAGGACGGTAAGCAGTGTAAATTTCTAGAGCGGGACAGACGGACATTAGCTCAGCAGCAGGATTCCGGGGTGGAGGGGGGGGGAGGTCTGCTCACCATGAAGTTACTGCTGAGCAAACAAACCCACAGGAATCACACAAGAACATGTTCTCTCTGAGGAAAGAAGACACCGAACGCCTGAAGCAAGAACGGATAGAAGTGTGAAAGAAGAAGCAATGACGGGAGAGAACACAGAGAGAAGCTGATGTTTCTACACACTCACTGATTAAAGTCACTTTGATGAGGTTTCATTCTCCATCTCTGGCGGCAGCTCGACAAGCTGCTGTACTCCACCGTACGTCCTGTCGACGATGACGTCATCGTTGTTCAATAACTGTATTGCATGTGACACTACGTCGTAGTATTGATCGTCTTCAGTGGAAACACGGCATGGAGAGAAGGATCTGGTACCAACAGTGAGTGGAGTCGAACCATACGGGTGAAATGAGGCATTCGATTGTAAATGTGTCATCTGGAGCATCGGTTCTACAGCGAGGACTCACTGCACGTTTTACAGGTTCACCAAAACTTTAAAAGTCGTCGGGACAAAAAGTAGAACTTTAAGATCCGCCCTCGTGCTGCTGACACACATGTAACGGGACAGCGTAGGACAGTGAAAGCAGCTCCGGTGTCCTTGTTATGATGACCTGATGTCTTTGAAGGCCTCAGGAACAAACCATCCTCTCTGCAGGGGGGGGTCCACACAGAACCCTCCTGCTGTGCTGCGTTCACACACCGCGGTGCAGAAACGAGAGCAGGGCGACTCCACGCTGTGAAATATAGAACGAAGAGAGAAAGATGTTATTAAAAGAAACATTGAACACTGAAAACACAGCGACCTGGGAGGAAACCATGACAACCTCTTTGTTAAATTGTTCTAAATGAGAATGATGGTCCCTCAAACATCTCCTCTGTATCGTCCCTCAAACATCTGCTCTGTATTGTCCCTCAAACATCTCCTCTGTATCGTCTCTCAAACATCTCCTCTGTATTGTCCCTCAAACATCTCCTCTGTATCGTCTCTCAAACATCTCCTCTGTATCGTCTCTCAAACATCTCCTCTGTATTGTCCCTCAAACATCTCCTCTGTATCGTCTCTCAAACATCTCCTCTGTATCGTCTCTCAAACATCTCCTCTGTATCGTCTCTCAAACATCTCCTCTGTATCGTCCCTCAAACATCTCCTCTGTATCGTCTCTCAAACATCTCCTCTGTATCGTCTCTCAAACATCTCCTCTGTATCGTCTCTCAAACATCTCCTCTGTATCGTCCCTCAAACATCTCCTCTGTATCGTCTCTCAAACATCTCCTCTGTATCGTCTCTCAAACATCTCCTCTGTATCGTCTCTCAAACATCTCCTCTGTATCGTCTCTCAAACATCTCCTCTGTATCGTCTCTCAAACATCTCCTCTGTATCGTCCCTCAAACATCTCCTCTGTATCGTCTCTCAAACATCTCCTCTGTATCGTCTCTCAAACATCTCCTCTGTATCGTCTCTCAAACATCTTCTCTGTATCGTACACAATAATTACACAGCTGTGAATGCTGGATGACGACGGGCGACGTCCTCTCTGTCTTCTTCGTCAGCTGCTCTGAGCATCAGAGTCTGAGGGACACTGACCAGTCTGAGGGTCACTGACCAGTCTAAGGGACACTGACCAGTCTGAGGGTCACTGACCACTATGAGAGACACTGACCAGTCTGAGGGACACTGACCAGTCTGAGGGACACTGACCAGTCTAAGGGACACTGACCAGTCTAAGGGACACTGACCAGTCTGAGGGACACTGACCAGTCTAAGGGACACTGACCAGTCTGAGAGACACTGACCACTATGAGAGACACTGACCAGTCTGAGAGACACTGACCAGTCTAAGGGACACTGACCAGTCTGAGAGACACTGACCAGTCTGAGAGACACTGACCAGTCTGAGAGACACTGACCACTCTGAGAGACACTGACCAGTCTGAGAGACACTGACTACGTGACTGTGATTGACGAGTTGTGAGTGAGAACGTGTTGCAAAAAAATCTCCTTGAATCCACTTAGAATTCAAAAGAGGTTCCTTTTAAATCCAGAATTTGTCTTCGGTATCAAAGTAATCCAACCACAGCTGTCTGTACATTCATTGGTTAATTGCTTACAGACTTTTAACAGACTGTGAAGACTTCAACATGTGCATTGAATGGCTTCAACACACGTCCTCCTTGTGTCACATTAGATGTTGGGAGAAAAAGCAGTGAGAGGTAAATAGCCTTCGATCCTCCGGTGGGGCCCTTCTGGCTGCTAAAGGTGTCCGTACCTTTGGACCCCTCAGCTTTGGAACGAGCTGCCTGAGGAGATCAGGCTCGCAGCATCAGTATCTCTTTTAAAACAGACTGGCTTTCATGTGATGTCGTCGCTTTACTGCTTTATTTTTATTTGTTGATTTTACTAAATAATTGTACTAAATGATTGTATTTTATTTATGTATTGTTTTATTTGTATGGTATTGTTTATGGTGTTTAACTCTTACCTCAGTTGTCTGTGTTGGGCTTTCTGTTATTATTGTCTTGTTTTTGCTGCTTTGTCTGTCAAAGTACTTTGTAAACTCTGTTTTTAAAGGTGCTATATAAATAAAGCTGTTATTATTAATATTATATCAATCAGTGACATGATTTCAACTGAAAACACTCAGACTGGATGTGACATCCCTGATGTGTTTCTGTGATCAACTCATTTAACTTCACTGTAGTAATGAATGTGTATTTTAGTCAAACCATCTTTATCATCCAGGTGTCTTCAGACACACTGATAAGGAGAAAAAAAATCCCACTGATCCATTTGAAATTGGTTGAGTTGATTTGTACAGTGATAAAACGTGATGACAAACTGTGAGGAGAAAATTACAAATTTGTGCAGGAGAGATATGAAAACCACATCACGCCTCACGCTAAAATGAAAGCCAGGAAACTTCAAAACTCCGGTGACAAGCGACGGCCGCGCCGAGCCCCGATAAGGACGCCAAGTGACAAGAGAAACGCAGCATGGTGGAAAAGAGGAGAGGCATGCAGTAAATGACAAAGCAGAGGAATAAATGAGAATAGCCTTGATGCAGAAAAACAAAATCATCGTGGTGAAAGCAGAACAATAGAGGAGCAGAGAGAACAGAGGAGGAAGGAAATGAGAGTCTCACTCTGACCGAAGCTTTGTTCTTTTTTCATACAGTAATGTCTGGCAGAGCACATGTGGGAATAGACATGTAATAAAGTGTATGTACTCAGAGATTGTGTCTCCATGAAGTGATAAAGAGTGGTTCAGCTGTGCATTAGTTTGTGGAGAGGTTAGACGTTTTCAGCTAACTTCTAAGATACACTTTCTCATTTTGTTATTAGCACCCAGAACCTCCACACGTTTCCTCCCAGTTCCTTTTTAATGTTTGAACACAACAAACTGCAACAACAGGAGCGCAAACCTCTATAAGACATCTACAGACACAAACAGACAACGTGGTAAAAACATCTAAATGTGTATTTTCGATGTGTTCTTTTCACTAGTCTGAAAGAAGACGTTATGGAAGATAAATAGGCTGAAATCTCTCAATGAATAGTGCATGGTGTCTTTGTAGTGTCTGTACTGTCTTCAGATTGAGACTTCCCGGCATTACTTCAAACTGTGTCCATCGAAGCAGAAGGGAAAGTATTTGGTGCGATGTTTGGTTTGTCAGTTCTGGGCTGCTGCAGAAACATGGAGGTGCAACATGGTGGACTCTTTGAAGAGGACCTGATCCGTAAGTAGATCGAAGGCTAGTCTGGTCCGGCATTCCACAAAAAGTAATGCACTCTAATTCGTAGATATCTGACGAAATTTTGCCGTTTGTTATCCACATAATCATAAAAGAGGACGTATGAAAGACGGCAAAAGCTTCGTTGTTTCAACCTAACTACGTAAGTGGTAGTTGTCTAAACCTAACTAAGTAGTGTTGTTGTTCAAACCTAACTAAGTAGTTTAGTTGTCTAAACTTAACTAAGTAGTTTTGTTGTCTCAACCTAACTAAGTAGTGTTGTTGTCGAAACCTAACTAAGTAGTGTTGTTGTCTAAACCTAACTAAGTAGTTTTGCTGTCTCAACCTAACTAAGTAGTGTTGTTGTCTCAACCTAACTAAGTAGTTTTGCTGTCTCAACCTAACTAAGTAGTTTTGCTGTCTCAACCTAACTAAGTAGTTTTGTTGTCTCAACCTAACTAAGTAGTGTTGTTGCTCAAACCTAACTAAGTAGTTTTGCTGTCTCAACCTAACTAAGTAGTGTTGTTGTCTCAACCTAACTAAGTAGTGTTGTTGCTCAAACCTAACTAAGTAGTTTTGCTGTCTCAACCTAACTAAGTAGTTTTGTTGTATATGTTGTCTTTAGGAAACGACGGTGGTTTGGGTTAAAATAACTAAATAAGTGACGTAACTGAAGTACGCAAGTTACGTGACAAATAAATCAACATTGACTTCCTGTTTTACATCCACCTCCACTCCCACCAGCGCTGTGTGCGTTTTTGTGGTCTTTATACTTCCTGGTTAACAATTACGTGGACAACATATGAGTTTATTTTGTTGGTTAGCTACGCTGTATATTATATATGTATATTATATTACATTTCTGCTCATAAGTCCCCTGAAATGCTACAAACTGGTCCTTTAATAAATGTACAGACACCTTCAAAACCTGGAATATTTTCATGAAAACAGTGAGAAGACATTCTCTGTTTCAACGTTGCCTTTGGTTTATATAATCTGCCACTTTTAACAAAAAGTATGTGGTGTCATTTTGGTTGAAATAAGTGAACTTCTCCCCACTGCTGTTTTCTCTGTGAACACGTTGGTGTCACCGTCCTGTTTCTTATGTTTTTGATCTGAATTGTCCACTGTCTGGATAACAAATTGCCTTTTTGAGATAATAAAGATTGACTTGGACAGCGAGCTTCGGACTGGTCTTCACCTGCTGAATTCAAACCCTCCGTGACTCTCCATGAGCTCCTTTAATCACTCTCAGCCAAATGTCCTTTTGTGCTCAGCTGTGGAGCGAGACAGGGGTGTCCTCTGACTCCCCTCCTCTTTGTAATCTCTATCAAACCATTATCCCGGCCTGTCCGTCTGAAGAGCAGACTCCATTACTGGTATCACCGCAGACTTTGTGAGCCCTCCTTCATGCTGTCATGGCTCTACCAGAACAGGTTTCTTCAATCTGATACCAACTTCTTTACATTAGAACTGTTAATCACTGAATTTATGATCATTTACACACGTTTTGACAGGAAGTGGAGCTACAGTTAAGGCCATGGACAGAATTATACCGAAGTGATCCTCCACCCTTTAAGATCATTTTAAAGAGACCTAGAAAAGTATAATGTTCTGTGTTTTTCTAAAATCAGTTTTCTACATGACCTAAAAGCTCTTTCTGTACGATTTACTTACATACAGGAAATAAATGCTGCTTTGAAACAGTTTTTTAAATTAATTTCTTTATTTCTAGGCCAACAAATAGTTAAATATGAAGGCACTAAGTCTAAATAAAGTGTTTCCATCAGCCATTACGAATGCTGCCATGTGTAACTTCACATGATGAAACGTAAACTACATTTTACACGATCATCACAACTTGTAAACTTCAGTAGCATGAATTGAAAGTTTACCGATGGTGTTGGAATTTACAAGTCGAGAAGCATCACCTGAACACACCAGACGCTGGAGAGGAAGAGGAAGTAAAGATGGATGAGGAGCGTTTGTGTCTTTGTCATGTGTTCATGTGTCAGCACATGTTGTGTCCTTTTTAATCTCTTGAAAACATTTGCATAATTGTGTGTGTGTGTGTGTGTGTGTGTGTGTGTGTGTGTGTGTGTGTGTGTGTGTGTGCGTTCAGTCTGTGTTTGGGTGCTATTTGCTGAAGTCTTGAAAACAAGCTGCTAGAGATTAACAGAGTGTATCTTCACACCATCATGGAGAGGAGGCTTTATGTCGAGGTGTTACACGCACACACACACACACACACACACACACACACACACACTCCTCTTCCTCTTGTGCTGACAGGGCGGCTTAGAAAGCTTCATCATGATTCAGACATCAGTCAACACTCAGTGGAAGATTAAGGTGGCTTTATTTGGACGACTCAAACAAGGAAACAGTGAATCCATGAGGACTTCCTTTGTGCATTACACACACACACACACACACACACACACACACACACAGAAACAAAACAGCAGTAAGCGGTGTGTGTGTGTGTGTGTGTGTGTGTGTGTTATAAGGCGAGTCTCCTCATTAAAACCTAGCAAACACTTAACAAGCTGAGAAACAGCTATTTGTAGGATTTATCTGATGACTCATGAATAACGGATGAAGCACGACACATACAGATGTCAGAATTATGTTAAATAAAGAAAGATCATGAAAGAAAACATGTGTATGTGTCTTAAGAGGACCTTCATTACATAACAACATTTCTTTAGGAGCAACGGAATCCAGACGGCGTCTGCGTTACCACGGTTTCACACTCCTGTATTTTTACGATTTATTTTTCTCGTATATTTACGAAGTTATAATCTCAGAGAATATCTGAGTCATATTGTTATTTGTTCTACGTCTTATTGGATCATATTAATGAGTTGTTGAAAAAATATTTGTCCAAAAGTGCAACTCTGAAAGCAGCTTTGAAGTAGAATAGTAGACATATTATGAATATATATATATATATATACATATATATATATATATATATATATATATATATATATACAAATCTATACACAGTGGAAGAAATGGAACATTGCAAAAAAATATACAATATGAATTTACAAATTAATGATACAAATATTGTAATATTTGGTATGTTTTTACTACCGCTATTATTCCTACAATAAATATTATAGAGAATGTATCTGTAAAGATTTGAAAATAAAATTCTTATTTTTATTTTATATTGATCTAATTATGTTTTCTAATTCATCAGTTTTTTTCTCTGATCTTTTGATTTTCTCAGCTTTGTGTTTTTGTAAAGCACTTTGAGTTATGAACATAATGTACTTGAAATATACACTGAGGAGACATACAGTATGACATCTAAAAACAGAAATAGAGCAGAATATTATGAAGTATTAAGATATTAATACAATGTATTGTAGTGATGTACGTAATAAAGTTATGAAATATGTACAACTGCTTATACAATTAGTACTACCGCCATTACTACAAGTAATAATGTCAGTTATGTCAGTGTTTCTTGGCTTTGTGTTTTAATACAGCACTTTGTTAACATTTAGATTTATTGTTATTAAAGGGCAGGTTCACATATTTTCCAGTCTGGTGTTTGATGTGATAATTCCTTTAACTAAATAAGAGACGAGTATTAAACCCAATGAAATAAATGTTTTCTGAAACAAACAAAAGTAGAAATGTTGAATGTCTCTGGACGGACCGACTGTCTCCTCCAGAGAGAAGCTGCCGGTTAAAACCCGGATCTCCTCCCTACAGCGGGTTCCTCTCCCTCCTCGTCGAGTCCCCGCGGGGTTCATTAGAGCTCCAGCTAACGGTGAAATCAGACCCGTGGAGTTTTCTCCGTCCTGAACACCGAGGCCAGACGGAGCCGCCGACTGGGGGAAGGTAATAAGGAGCAGAGGTGGAAGAAGAATTCAAATCCTGCAGGTTAAGTATCAAAACCACGTTGGGATGGAGCTCCATTTAAAGTCCTGCATTCAAAATGTTCTTTGAGCAAGAAGTAGTAAGATTTACCAATTATTAAAAGTTATTATCGGCCCAGTATCATCGGCCGCTCACAAAATGCAATATATTGTTTTTTTGTGTGTATGGACAACAATTGTTAATCTTTTAGTACGAATCAGTACGAAATCAATACAAATAGAAAGTTAACTCGGATCCTATTCCGTGGTGGAGAAACAAATTAAACACATCCATGTGTCAAAGCAACGGCCACACCAAGTCATAGTATGAAATATATTTTTGAAAAACTAACTACGTGGTTTTGTTGCCTAAACCTAACCGCTCATAGTTCATTTAAGCCTAACTTTCGTTTTGTAACGTAATGTCGTCCTGAGCGAAACTAAAAAAAACGGACAATGTGTCCCTGAACGCGCCACCAAAATATTGCATTCCGTGACTATTTCAAACAGACCATAAAGCAGGGGATGCTTTAGGGCGGGGCTACACGGTGATTGACAGGTCTCTACTAGAGACGTATACGGCGTCTCTACGTCACTCCTCCTCAGTCCAGATATGGTCACTTCCTGTTCACTGGTTGCAAAAAAAACAAGATGGCGACGGCCGTAATTCAAGATGGCGACGGCGAATTCGCCAAACTCAAGACTGGGACTACAGATGAAAAATAGCCTTTTGGCTAACTCTGGCGCATTTACAGAACCATTTTTATTAATGTGCACCGTCCCTTATCAAATAAACCAATAAATAAAAAATAAATAAATAAAAGGCTGCAAAACGACTACAAACCAATTGGTGTCATCATGATGACTACGTCCACTTCATATACAGTCTGTGGTTGGAAGACTAGAAAGGCGCTATATAAATGCAAGTCCATTCACCCCGATTCAGTCTTTGGGCAAAGTCATGCAAAAGGAAAAACTTGACAGCGCTGGTTGTATTTTCATGCAGTTACGTCTGATTTATTTCCTCTAATGCACAAACAGAATATATTCTTGGAGTCTTAAAGTGCAACCTCGGAGGTTGAAAGGTCACATCCCTCCCACCTGGACTTGAATATCAGGCAGGCGGAGCTCAGCAGGCAACTTCCACACAGCACAACTCAAACACTGTAATCATGAGTCCAGTTCTTTTTTTTTAGATTACAGGGTTTTCTGTCCTCACACCAACAGAAAGCCTGAAGGGTGCTTTTACCAGGAGGCGTTGTTGAAAGGTTTTTTTTTGTTTTCAGGGAGAGATAAAAATGTCTGCTTTGAGTGTCCTACAGGACTCCATCTCCCCCATTGTACTCTCCTGTGTTAGAGAGGGTGGTAACAAGAGGGAAGTCTGGCAGCTAAAAGCATTCCTGCAGGGTCATCCTCATTGCCTCGCTCTCCCCGACATTCATTGGGTCGAGTGTTTGCAGAGAAAACTCTCAAGAGTCAGCGGATCCCAACGAGGCGACCGCGTCTGGTTTTATTGGACACCTTTATTGTTTTTCTGGGCCCAGCGTGGCGGACGTGGATGCTTTAATTAAAAGAGTTGGACCCGGTCCCAGAGGGTCTGAGTGGATGTGTGAGTGTCTATGTGTCCCACTCAGGAGGCCCGGTAGATACGCTGAACATGTTTAAATCACACTGAGGCTTTTGTTTGGGCAGAAAGAGCCCACTGAGCAACGATATACACTGTAAAAAAATGGACTAGCTTGTATCATGATCTAATGAAGATATAAGCAATGAAGACCACATTAATTAGTGTTGTTGTCTCAACCTAAATAAGTAGTGTTGTTGTCACAACCTAACTAAGTTGTTGTGTTGTCTAAACCTAACTAAGTAGTGTTGTTGTCTCAACCTAACTAAGTAGTTTTGTTGTCACAACCTAACTAAGTAGTGTTGTTGTCTCAACCTAACTAAGTTGTTTTGTTGTCTCAACCTAACTAAGTTGTTTTGTTGTCTCAACCTAACTAAGTTGTTTTGTTGTCTCAACCTAACTAAGTTGTTTTGTTGTCTCAACCTAACTAAGTAGTTTTGTTGTCTCAACCTAACTAAGTGGTTTTGTTGTCTCAACCTAACTAAGTAGTTTTGTTGTCTCAACCTAACTAAGTTGTTTTGTTGTCTCAACCTAACTAAGTTGTTTTGTTGTCTAAACCTAACTAAGTATTGTCTTTGCATATTGACTGTATTCATGTAATGAGCAGAAAATGACACATGTTGCTGGACTTTAGTCGGAAAATACACGAAAAATGAGGAGTAACATTTAATGCACAAATATTAATTCATGTAGCAGAAGCAGAGAACTATCGTAAAGTCAAGCTCCCCCAAACACTAGATCCTTAATTTCCAATAATGGAACTTGATAGCAACTAATTTCTTTAATTTAGATCTATTCAATTTAAAAAAGAGAAATGTACATTCATCAACATTCATATAAATCTTCCAGAGTTAGCTGAGAGGTGAGTTTTCATCAGCAGTCCGTGATGTTGTTTGTGTCCTGGAATAATACAAATAATATGAACAAGTATAAGAACATATTCCATTGTGGTAAACAGCGTATCATATGTAGGTAAACAGCTTGGGTGGACAGAATCCAATGACAGGAGTACAGTCATGTTAGAGGTGGATACAAATTACAATAGTGTTGACATTGTTGGTTCTCAGGAAGCCATTTCTTAACATAACATCAATTCACTTCCATGAAAAACATGATGGGGACTCACTTAGTGGTCACTCACTGAATACAGTTCTTATTAAACTACCTAGGCTGTTTTTGTTTGCAATTACTTCACAGGTTAATATATTTTTTGGAACTGTTGTTTTCTTCATTAAAACTTTTACACAAAGAATGCAAATATTACGTGTCTAAGAAGCAGAGTCATTTTTTTCAGGCTCTGTGCACAAATCTATTTAACCCGTTATGGAAAACGTGTTTCAAATGACACAAATTCACATTGCTGCCGATATGAATAGTTTTGATGCAAATTGTAATGCTGTTTATTCGTCACGGTCTTAATGTATAAAGGTCTTGAGAGCCACATCGTTTAAACTCCACACCTCCAGTTTGTAAAGCAGGCTTTCTCTCCTGAATTTGAAGGTTTTTTTACAGGCTGAGTAGCAACAAACATGGCGGCTAAACTTTTCCTGATGAGTCAAATTAGCGAGAGATCCTCTGTAAATGCTTCAGCTGCAACTTTCTTGTACATACAATATATTATTCAACATAAAAAAGAAAGGTTTTCAGCGCTCTACCAGCTTAAGGTGTCCATTTCTTACAGTGTGCTCTGCATTGTGCAGCACTGACACACATAAAAAGTTTCTCCGCTTCAATTTGTGCCAATCTGACTTTGGAAAAAAGGGGAAAATATGTTCTTTCTCCACGGTGATCCGTCTTCAAAGTGGGCCTGTGTGCGCTGAGGAGGGGGGTGATAAGTGTTGGGGATGTAGTAAATTTGAATACAATGACATAAAATAAAGCTGGTTGTCATGCTCGGCGGTTCTGCTCCGGCGGGCCTTCCCTTTCTGTCTAAAGCTGCTCGACACAGTTCCGGATTTACCAAATCCTCCGAAGACGAAACGAACCCTGTCGCTTCATTGTGTGAGAGCTGCCGTCAAACAACCACCACCCTCCTCCTCCTCCTCCTGGTCCCCCTCCATCCTCCAATCCTCCCGCTGGTCCTCTCTCTCTCTCTCTCTCCATACAGACGACAGGCAGGAAGTCAGGCTGCACTTTGAGTCAGGCTGCACTTTGAGCTTGAAGCATTTGGGGATTGGTTTCAATTTAACGTGGAGACGTTAAAACTGAGAAGAATCAATTTAAAGGAGCTGGGTCTCCGGGGTCACCTGGTGGAGCGAGCAAGTGGGTGAGAGAGGTGAGAGTGATGAGTGAGACAGAGAGAGAGGGAGGGAGGGAGGGAGAGAGAGAAGGAGGAGGTGGAGGGAAGAGATGGGAGAGAGGAGAGAGAGAGAGAGATGATGAGAGATGAGAGATTAGAGGAGTGAGAGATAGAGAGAGGTCAGAAGAGAGAGAGAGAGAGAGAGAGAGAGAGGGAGGGAGAGAGGGAGGGAGAGAGGAAGAGAGGAGAGGGAGGGAGGGAGGGAGAGAGAGAGAGAGAGAGGGTAGGGAGGGGAGAGAGGGAGAGAGAGAGAGAGAGGAGGGAGAGAGGGAAGAGAGGGAGGGGAAAAAGAGGAGAGAGGGAGAGAGAGAGAGAGAGAGTAGAGAGAGGGGATGAGGGAGAGAGGAGAGGGAGAGAGAGGGAGAGGGGGTGAGGGAGGACGAGAGAGGAGGAGAGATAGAGAGAGAGAGATGAGAGAGAGAGAGATTGAGGGGGAGAGGAGAGGAGAGAGAGGGGGGGAGAGAGAGATGAGAGAGATGAGACAGAGGAGAGAGAGAGAGAGAGAGAGTGAGACGAGGAGAGAGAGAGAGAGAGAGAGGGGGAGAGAGGAGAGAGAGAGAGAGAGATGAGACAGAGAGAGATTGAGAGATGAGAGAGAGGGAGAGAGGGAGGGAGGGAGGGAGAGAGAGAGAGAGAGGAGAGACAGAGAGAGAGAGGGAGAGAGAGAGGGGAGGGAGATGAGAGGGAGGTGAGAGAGAGGAGAGAGGGAGAGAGGGAGAGGGAGAAGGAGAGAAGAGGAGAGAGGGAGGGAAAAAGAGATGAGTGGGTGAGAGGGAGAGGAGAGAGAGAGAGATGAGGGAGGGAGAGGGAGAAGAGGAGAGTGGAGAGGAGAGAGAGAAGGAGAGAGAGAGAGGTCGGTAGAAGGAGAGAGGAGAGAGAGAGAGAGAGAGAGCGCACCGAGAAAAGGGGCAGAGAGAGAAATAATTCCCGTCATGTTACAAAGGAAATAGAGCAAATTTAAGCAAACTATAATTAGTGTTCAAGTGATCTGTAACATTTTTTATCTCCATAATGGGATAAAAAATCTTTAAAAGACTAAATGTGAAATAGTTTATTGAGGAGAAAAAAAACACCAAGAGAAGAACACAATATTAAAATTCTCCCCAATGGTATGAAGATTATGAATAATAACTGTAATAATAAAATGGCTTAATAACCCTTTATCTTGGTTTGAAATAACATCATCTGGTAAGGAATCAGAGCTTCAGAGACAAAAAAAAAGTATCATTCTTTAAAATATGTGTAAACATCAAATCAATGCTAAGTAGAGAAGAAATAATAAGATTAGAAATCTATTGAGGTGTAAGGAGGATGTTAAGTATCCAGAGTCAAGAATCAGTTAGATATGATGATGCAAAGCCTTTATACAAAGTAGCATCTCATTAAAGTTAACTACTCTGAAAACCAGTCTCAAGTGTAGTCCTGATCCTCTTATGAACCAGTCTCCAGGACCAGACCCCGGCTTCACCTGCAGTCATTGGACCTGCAGTCGGAGCTACCGGAGGGAGGAGGAGAGCTCAGCTCCCGGCAGCAGCAGCGTCTCCTCCTCCTCCTCCTCCTCCTCCTCCTCCTCCTCCTCAAGGAGCAGAGCTTCTCCTCTCGGGGGAGTCAACACCCGACACCACGCTGCTGGAGACCCAGGACGTATTGCTGGGACCCGCTTGGAGGGAAGTGAGGCCACGGGAGAACCAGAACCAGGACTGAGAGGGGGGTCAGACTGTCAGGGACCTGCTGCAGTAGTACGAGAGGTTTTCTGAGGGAGTCTGGTGCTCAGAGACCCACGTTAGTCCACAGGGGGCGACAGAACCAACACAGAGTTAAAGCTCCTCGTAGTAGCTTAACCTAAAATGTGTTTTATAAAGATACATAACGTTCTCTAACGTAAAAAGTTAACTGCACCACAGACGATGGGAACAGGTCAGTCAGAGAGGTAAAGTGTTTAAACCCGTTTCCCTCTCTTATGAAGAGCAGTCAGTGATGTATAAATATAACCTTTAGCCAGTCACAGCACATTTGAATGTGAGGAGAAGGAGGGATGAGGTGCAGGAGGAAGGAGCTTGAATCAGACCCCACGATGGAGACGAGCCGACAAGCCAAAACACAGCGAAGGACTTCAGAGGGGCGGAGAGACAGCGAGTAATTAAAGGTGTTTTCTAACGGGGCCGTTGATGTAAAGCTTTCTCACCGCGGACAGGATAGGAGCTAACATGGACATTCGGCAATAATCCCTAAAAGACTTTTATTTGTTCCTGTGGGTCGGATGAACAAACAGAGGCTTTCCAATCAGGGACAGGATCTCAAGAAGTCTAAAATAATACTCTGCGCTTTAATTAGGCCGATGATGACCCGGTGAGCTTTTAGGGATGGGTGTAAACAGCCGCTTTCCATGCCCTCTGCCTTTTGTTGTTTGTTGTTTGGATGCAGAGGACACCTTCTCTCAGGTATAACGAAGCCGCCAGAAGCCTCAGTAGTCGCTTTCCACCGCAACAAAAAGGCTTTCTTGTTCGGTGGCAAGGGCACCGCTGCTGTTTAACCTGCCGGCAATTAGCATGGCAACTGCTCCGGCTCAGGCCCCGCGGTCTGCGCGACTCAATCAGCGAATTACATTAGGCAAACATAAAGAACGACGGGGAAGAATGCAAAGCGATGGCGTAAAAATAAACATAGACAACAGAAAAAAAGGAAGAAGAGCACAGAGAGGAAACAAGATGACAGAAACTAATCAGCCACTAACGCAAGATTCTGTTTACAGTGAGGATGATTAGCAGCTGATCCTCTGGAGGAACGTCGTGTTAAAAGACAAAGAGGATGATGGGAAGGCGTCAATCAGCGCTGAGAGTAATCCTCGTCTCTGGAAGGCTTCCTGAGCTCCTGCTTTAAGTAAAAGAAACATCAATAAGAGATAATATCTCCCACATATCAGTGAACATCTAAATATTCAGGTTTAAAACCGGGACTAAATTGGTGTCAAACTCAATGTTCTAGGACCCCTTTGTTACATTCACACTGCTGTTGAATCATTACGTTTTCATATCATAAAGATGAACCCTTATCTGTGTTGTCACGTTCCATGTTGGGATCGAGGCTCATTTGACTCCCCGTCTTAACACAACAAGACAATACCTTAAACTAACACTACTGTGGAGGCTACAGCCCCACTCTGTGTTCATTTACCATTTAAAGTCCTCCATGTTGGGGGGGCAATGGGACAAAAACACATTACAAAAACACAGATTGGCCCCATTTGTTGCTCAAAAGTCTCCGTTTAGGTTTAACGTCTTATTATTTACTCATCGTACAATAGTTCTGCATTCATGAAAACCCACAAATCTGTTTTTATGAATATAAATTTGTTTCTGCTTTACTCCAGAGTGCTAAGAAAAAAGATAGTCATTG
>JAVDOI010000235.1:37500-54556 GCA_032191485.1 Leptoclinus maculatus | reverse complement strand
CATTCTTTAAATATGTGTAAACATCAAATCAATGCTAAGTAGAGAAGAAATAATAAGATAGAAATCATTGAGGGTGAAGGAGGATGTTAAGATCAGAGTCAATAACAGTTAGATATGATGAGCAAAGCCTTTACAAAGTAGCATCTCATTAAAGTAACTACTCTGAACCAGTCTCAGTGTAGTCCTGATCCTCTATGAACCAGTCTCCAGACCAGACCCGGCTTCACCTGCAGCCTTGGACCTGCAGTCGGAGCTCCGGAGGGAGGAGGAGAGCTCAGCTCCCGGCAGCAGCAGCGTCTCCTCCTCCTCCTCCTCCTCCTCCTCCTCCTCCTCCTCCAGGAGCAGAGCTTCTCCTCTCTGGGAGTCAACACCGACACCACGCTGCTGGAGACCCAGGACGTATTGCTGGACCCGCTGGAGGGAAGGGAGGCACGGGAGAACCAGAACCAGGACTGAGAGGGTCAGACTGTCAGACCTGCTGCAGTAGAACGAGAGGTTTTCTGAAGGGAGTCTGGTGCTCAGAGACCACGTTAGTCCACAGGGGGCGACAGAACCAACACAGAGTTAAAGCTCCTCGTAGTAGCTTTAACCTAATATGTGTTTTATAAAGATACATTACGTTCTCTAAAGTAAAAGTTAAACTGCACCACAGACTGTGGAACAGGTCAGTCAGAGAGGTAAAGTGTTTAAACCGTTTCCTCTCTTATGAAGCAGTCAGTGATGTATAAATAAACTTTAGCCAGTCACAGCTCATTTGAATGTGAGAGAAGGAGGGATGAGGTGCAGGAGGAAGGAGCTTGAATCAGACCCAGATGGAGACGAGCCGACAGCCAAAACACAGCGAAGGACTTCAGAGGGCGAGAGACAGCGAGTAATTAAAGGTGTTTCTAACGGGGCCGTTTGATGTAAAGCTTTCACACCGCGGACAGGATAGGAGCTAACATGACAGTCGGCAATAAATCCTAAAAGACTTTTATTTGTTCCTGTGCGGATGAACAAACAGAGGCTTTCCAATCTGACAGGATCTCAAGAAGTCTAAAAATACTCTGCGGTTTAATTAGGCCGATGATGACCCGGTGAGCTTTTAGGGGGGTAAACAGCCGCTTTCATGCCTCCTGCCTTTTGTTGTTGTTGTTTGGATGCAGAGACACCTTCTCTCAGGTATAACGAAGCCGCCAGAACCTCAGGAGTCGCTTTCCACCGCAACAAAAAGGCTTTCTTGTTTCGGTGGAAGGGCACCGCTGCTGTTTACCTGCCGGCAATTAGCATGGCAACTGCTCCGGCTCAGGCCCCGCGGTCTGCGCGACTCAATCAGCGAATACATTAGCAACATAAAGACGACGGGGAAGAATGCAAAGCGATGCGTAAAAATAAACATGACAACAGAAAAAAGGAAGAAGAGCTCAGAGAGAAACAAGATGACAGAAACTAATCAGCCACAACGCAGATCTGTTTACAGTGAGGATGATTAGCAGCGATCTCTGGAGGTACGTCGTGTTAAAAGACAAAGAGGATGATGGGAAGCGTCATCAGCGCTGAGAAGTAATCCTCGTCTCTGGAAGGCTTCCTGAGCTCCTGCTTTAAGTAAAGAAACATTCATAAGAGATAATATCTCCACATATCAGTGAACATCTAAATATTCAGGTTTAAAACGGACTAAATGGTTTCAAACTCAATGTTCTAGACCCCTTTGTTACATTCACGCTGTTGAAACATTACGTTTCATATCATAAAGATGAACCCTTATCTGTGTTGTCACGTTCCATGTTGGGGATCGAGGCTCCTTTGACTCTCCGTCTAACACAACTAGACAATACTTAAACTAACACTACTGTGGAGGCTACAGCCCCACTCTGTGTTCATTTAACCATTTAAAGTCCTCCATGTGGGCAATGGGACAAAAACACATTACAAAACACAGATTGGCCCATTTGTTGCTCAAAAGTCTCCGTTTAAGGTTTAACGTCTTATTATTTTACTCTCGTACAATAGTTCTGCATTCATGAAAACCCACAAAATCTGTTTTTATGAATATAAATTTGTTTCTGCTTTCTCCAAGTGGCAAGAAAAAGAAGTCATTGCAAGTTTAAATATTTTCAAAGATGTAATTCGTCTTGAAATAGAACTTGTAGGACACGTCACATGTGTGACCTTCTGCAGCTCTTTTCTTCATGTTGATTTATTCTGCAGTACTTTGTCTTTTGTCTCTATTATTATCATATCAGGGCTCTGAAGTTCGAGTCCACCGGGTCCAGAACCGCTAAATGTTAAACCGTTGAGTGTTTTTGAGTCTTTGTTCTCCTGCAGGGCGGTGCTGACCGTTCACACAGATATTAAATAGAAGGCTAAGTTATTCGGATGATTGTGACATCGTGCTCCTGGAAGTAACTTGTACTGATCTGCTGCAAGCTTCAAGTTAAAAATCTCTCAACCTTTCAGAAAAGTGCTGATCAGTGCAGTAAATGGAGGAGAAGCTTGTTTTGGCCGTGTCCATCGATCCTAAACTCTCAAAGACAGAAACGGTCCGGCGGACACCGAGTTGCTGGTCGGGCTCTTATCCCCGTTCGCCTTCTGTCTTCTTAATCTGACGTCACATCTGTCTCATCTGTACCACACATGAAGCAGTTACTCTGTTTGGTGCTCAAACTATTTCAAACAAACAGATAGAAGCAGAACCAGATCATTGAAAGCAAAGGAGTGGAGCTAGTCTAGCATACGATGCCATGTGGACACAGACCCAAACTCCTAAACCCTTCTGGTGGACATTTGAGCAGCAAAGGAGGCGTGACGGAGCTGAAGCTCAAACTGAGCGGGATGCTGCCATTTCAAATGAAAAGAAGCAATCATCAGCTAACGTGAAGGCCTGACTGAACAAGTGTCTCTCCAACAGGAAGAGGTGCGTCAGACATCAGCACAAAGGAAACCAGCGCTGCTGTTTATCTGTGAGTGAAGGTGGAGAAACCCAGCGAGCCGCTTCCTGTTTGCTCTCCTGCCGTCCGTGTCATCGCTCGCTGCTGAGGAACAGAACTCCACTCCGCTGCCGTCTCTGCTCGCTCTTGTGTACACAAATGTGTTTTTGAATTGCAAACGACTGCGAGGGAGCGATCGGGTGAGGACTGGGGGAGACGGGGGGGAGACGGGGGGAGACGGGGGGAGACGGGGGGAAGGAAAGCGTGTTTACAAACGATACGATCTGCAAACGGAGCGTCAGGACGAGAGTCCAGGAAGAAGAAGTGTCTGCTCCACTGGGATGAGATGAATAAAATGACTTCTGTTCCTCCTCTTTATCTCCTCTCCGTCCTTCGACCTCCTTCTTTCCCCATTTGTGTGTTTTTCTCTCTCCTCCCCTACATCCTCGCAGGCCTTCTTCTTCTTCTCCCTTTTCTTCATTTCCTTTGCTCTTGTCTAAAATTGAGAAGAGAACAGCTGGTAATTGAAGATCATTGTCTCTCCTCCGGCCCTCAGGATTTGCAATGTCTCTGGCTGCAGCTCATCTTCACCAGACCAATTTTTGGTCTCTTTTTGTTTGCTTTCTTTCTTCTCCTCCTCTTCTTCTCTCTCCCCCCCCACAAGCCCTTTTTTGAAATTGGATTTCCATTAAAGATGGACCAGGAGCACCCGTCGTGTTTATGCCGCCTTCCTCCCATCAATTTTCCTTTTCTCTTTTTCTTCACTTCAGCCCGTTCTCTCCTCTATCTCCTGCTGTGAATTATCTCCTCTCAGTCCGGCTCAGACAGGAGCTCCATTTTCCTTCTGACGGAGCGTAGAAAGAGGGGAAAAAGAAAAGAAATAGAAGAAACCTGCAGCTTGGAGAGAGGAGAAGCTGAGAAGATGGCGATCGGGCAGACGGTGTTCCTCCCTCTCTGTTCGCTGACGGTTCAGGACGCTCTGACCTTCTTCTACTCCATCTGCACACAGACAAGGAGCTCCAGTTGGTATTCATAGAGTCAGTTTTTACTGTGTCGTGGATTCATTATATTCAAACAAACTGTTTTTGTTTCTCAGTCAGATGAAAAGAAATAAATCGCTCCAGGTGGATGATTCAAGTAAAGTATTGAAATACTTCATCCTCCGATAGAGATCGTCTCTCCGATGAATAAAGTACCACACGGTGTCTCTTCTGGATGAACTTCTCTCACAGCTGGAGCCGAGATCTTTGCTCAAGGAAGAAGTTAAGAGGACTTAACCTCCACCGTGGGAACAAATCCCACTTTAAAGACGAGAACATGACCTCATTCACTCAGGAGAATGTTTTATCATGTTTATCTAATAAATCATTTTACATAATGAGTTCGGCTCTCCCTCGATGAACAGGAAACATACTGACACAGAGCAGAGACGTGGATTGATCTGAATAGTACTTCATTCATAATTCATAATAAGATAACTTCCTCTATGTTGTTGCCTGGTTCTCTATTTCTTCTACGTATTCTTCGATTCGTCAACAAAGCTCGAGGTGAAACTATGTCACATACATAGTAACTGATGGTCCATTTAGAGTCAAACAGACCATAAAGCAGGGGATGCTTTAGGGCGGGGCTACACAGTGATTGACAGGTCTCTACGTCACTCCTCAGTCCAGATATGGTCACTTCCTGTTCACTGGTTGCAAAAAAACAAGATGGCGACGGCCAAACGCAGAACTCGAGGCTTCAAAACATCCACAAACCAACGAGAGACGTCACGGTGATACGTCCACTTCCTATATAAATATATATCTTCTTCTACGCTCAGAGGACAACAGAGTAATCACTAACCACAATAATGAACAATATGGCTCATTACCAGACTGAACATTGGCGCTGTCCAACGCCCCGAACCCAAAGTCTCTCCAAATATGTGAAGGACAAAGCACGAGGTTTGTGTAATCTAACCGGATAGTTTGTGATGAAATACTCTCTGTGATTCATCGTGCTCCTTCATTTGGGCCTTAACGACCGGCTCAGTCGGGGTCTTTGTCGGGTTAGTTTGTTTTAATCGTCTGGGAGTCCCCGCGTCTCCTCCCGGACACGTCCCCCTCCATCAATTAAAGAGATGTGTCCCGTTCTAAAGCGTCAGCCGTTAAAACATGAAATACTGTATATTGGCTCCCGCTGCATATTGAGCGAGCCCCCTGCTCCCATCATCAACATGACTGGCACTTTATTGCAGCGTGAAATTAAAAAGGATCTGGTTTCCCTGCAGAGGAACATCACTCTCCCGTCCTCGCCGTCGTCTCCGAGCGGCGCGGCGTGGACGGTGATGTCAGAGCGGCGGTAAACACATACTGCAGGAATCAGCGATCCGAGCGCTGAGAAATTAGCTTGTCTCTCCTCCTTCACTGTTATTGATCACCTGGCTTCCTTATACATTTCCACATAATAGGCAGCGCTGACTTAATTAGTCAAAAGAGAGGCTGGGTAATTACATGTCACTTTAACAATGTGTTTTATTGCCTACAAGCACTGGTGGTACCAAGCGGATCTAATGGTGGATTTAATGCAAAGTGGAATAGAGAGGGAGGGATAGAGAGAGGAAGTGTGGAGAACAAGAAGATGATTGATTTCATCCTACACTGTTTGAACACACACGGTTCAGTTAGTATAACGTTCATTCGACTCCTTTTTGATCTGAAATGATGTTCTCATGCTCTTATCATTCCAGTTCTGATTCATGTTATAGATGAACATCTGTAGAACACACATGACTCTTAAACATTGTACCGACTGAATTAGAGAAATGGTAAATATAAAGGGAATTTAAATGATGTTTACTGGTTTGTATTGCTAAAGAAAAGCCTCTCTGGCCTCCTCTATGTTAGAGTTAAGTCTCTTAATTGGACAGTTGTGGTTGAGGCTCATTTTTCCATCTATTGGTGGAACGCTCAGCAGGATGCAGCTTCTTCACCTCAGAGACACTTCTTGAGCGTCGCTGACTTCATGTGAAAGGTTCAGTGGAGATCAGAACGTTTTCAAACTGTTGAATCTGTCGCGATGACTTCTGTGTGTCTAAAGTGCTCCGTGACATGAAACTGATGTTGGGTTTGAACATTTCACTGTGAAACCTCAAAAAAGAGCCTGAAAACATTTGACCATATCAGGTGAAATAAGGTGATTCTTTCAATGTTAAAAGCTACTTCAGGTGTTAAGATGAACACTATCCAATGAGACTCATCTTCAGGTGATCGTGACTCATTTCATCATCATGACCTCATGAAACAGAGATCTGTTGGACGAGCATGAATGACATCACATCGCTACGAACAGGAAGAAGTGATGTAATGAACAGAATAATATGTGACCTCACCGACTCTCATGCCGTCATCATTTCAAGTGTTGATGGTAAAACATATTTGTTTTCCACTTTACATGATGCAGCACAGACTCCTTCAAACAATCTGCACTTTTAATTGAACCGTCACTCAAAGAAATGTGGAGAACCCCCCCCCCCCCCAAAGGCAAACATGATGCTGTTGATCATTTACAAATCTCAGGTTCCAAGACTGCAAATTGATTTCCACAGCAAACAGAAGATGAAGTGAAACCAATGATGAACAACATGCAGTTACACAAAGACACCGGCGCTGACCTTTAAACGCCTCGCCGGCCTAATTGCCTGTGTTCCTGTCAGTGTTTGCTGAGTCGCATCGAGGCCGGAGCTGCTTCTCATAACTGTGACATCAGACAGGAAGTCAGCGGCCACGTGAGCCGCCCGCGGGCTCCATCAGAGCAGATTGATTTTATTTCTTCTTTACGCTCGAGTGGCGTCGTGCAAACACTGCGACGCGTTAATGCTAATTAAAACAGAAAGGAAACAGAGAAGCTGAAGATTAAGGACCAACAGCTCTTCCTCTCTGACAGGACTTGATTTGATTGCCCTTGATTCTTTTTCTCTTCTCCCACATCGTGTCAGATCTGTATTTCTGGGGCAACACCAGGAGGAATTCGGTTTAAAAAGGACTCACTCCATATTCAAAAACTCATCTCCGTCACTCTGCGGCCGCAGGCTGTGAAGCTCAGACCGACGGAGGGTTTCAGAGTCGTGGCCGCTGAAGTCTTCTTCCTCCTCCGGAGTGTTTCTTTTGACGAGACGCTCCATTTATTCCAAGGATCGTCTGTCAGTCGCGTCTGTCGAGGAACTTTTTAAATGAGCCCGTCGACCTGGACGCAGTTTTTTGGAGACGGATTAGCCTCCGAGTTTTAACTGCCGAGCCATCAGCGGGTCCTCGTCTCTCAGACCCAGCGGAGGGTAAAAGCCACCGCGTTTCTTCTTTATGCTGATAGAACGAAGTGATTCGGTTTACATACATTAACATACATTATGGCCTAAAGTGCCAGTGTTGGTGAAGAGAGGCTCAATTAAGGAAACAAAAAGTTGGCTGCGCTCGCTTTCGTTTTCACTTTTAAATTGAAAAGTTTTGAAAAACAGTGAAATCCTCTGAGTTTAATTTATTTTTCTTTAGTTTCAAAATGCAGACGGTTTGTGTCAGGTGGGTGTCAGTCACGCTTGAATAAAGGCTTGTTACCCGTTACTGTACTCCATGCAGTGGATTGTTACGTGAATTAAATGATAGAACTTTGAACACAAAGACTGAAGAGAAGCTGTGTTCACTGAGTCACACTTTATTGTCCCACCAAGACATGAAATATGTTTTAGTCTCACCAATGAAGACGGTTCAAACATGAACAACATCCGTCACAATTCATTAGCATATATGCAGGCGTGTGGATGTGTTAGTGCTCTCAGTACAAAGCACAGACTTACATTTAATACATATTAAACTAAATCATCTCTGGATTTCTTTCTGGCGACTTCAAATGTGTTCCAGTCAACTTGTTTTAGTTTGAGATGCTTCACAGAGAACTCGGTTCACTTTGTTTCTGTTCGTTACGGTTTGGACGTCATTGAACGGTAAACACAGAGAATCTATCTATGAGGTTTACACACACACACACACACACACACACACACACACACACACACACACACACACACACACACACACACACACACACACACACACACACACACACACACACAAACACGGGGAATCGTTCCCAGAATGTCAAATCCTGGATCAACTCTCATTTATACTTCAGTGTCTATTTCCAGAGAAAGGTGGTCAGGGTGTGTGTGTGTGTGTGTGTGTGTGTGTGTGTGTGGTCGGTATCTGTCACCATCCAATTACATCTCTCATCTCCTCTTTCATCCTGAGCTTGTTTTCTTTCCTTTCCTCTCTCCTCCCTCCCTCCCTCCCTCCCTCCCTCCTGCTCACCTTCTTCGCCTCCGAAACTGGAGCCCGCCCGCCGAACAGCCCTCCGGCCCCTCTCGTTACATCCATTAGCAGGTCCCGTGGGAGGGATCACGACCTCTGCTCCGGACAGGTAATGAGAGTTGTGGGGGGGGGGGGGGGCGGGGCTCGTGTCTGGCTCACCTGTCGGCAGGTGGACGGCGGGGCGGAGGACATCCTAGACCTCCGTTATCTTATCTGTTGTCTCCTAATGAGTCATTGAGATGATCGGCTGTTGAAGCCTTTGTGTCCCCGAGACTAATTACATCGTGGTCGTTTAGAGTCGGACAAGGACCGACTTCAGGTGGGAAAGTGATCCGGCACAGGGAAAGTGTCTGGGCGGCTGCAGAGGGGGCGACGGCTCCTGTTACCTGTGAATCCCCCTGAAGACAGAGCGTCCTTGTCTTCAGGTGGGAGGCGGGGAGAAGGACCCAAAGGGTTGTTTGATCCGACGCATTCCTCCACCTCTCGGGCCGTCTTCTCAGGAGGATTAAAAAGGGGGAACGCTGAAAGTCTTACAGGGTTAAAGCGGCGGCAGATCGCTCGCTGCGGTCGCGGAGATCGGATGGCGAGGCCGCGAACAATCGCTTCTCTTAGTGATTATTCTCCTCCTCTTACCGTCCAAGTGAGAAGAAAGGCCTTCTGATAGAGAACTGAAGAGCTCAGGCCTTCCTGTCTCGATCACACTCTGTACGCTGTACGTCCAGACTGTGTACGAGGTCAACGTATCCTCATGGATCACATCATACAACCAGTCATTCCTCATTTTCATGCATTTTCCTACGAAACGCCAGCAACACGCGTCAATTTCTGCTCATTACATGAATACAGTCTTCACAGGAAACAAGTTCGTTAGGTTTCGACAACTAAACTAGTTGTAAAGATGGTGTTTTGGGGTAAAATGACTGCAGAAGTGTTAACTTGATCATTTACTTCTTGTTTCACACGAGAAACGAACGTCTCCTGGAGGAGAGAATGTTTTTGAGATCTCTACACTTTCTCTTTCATGATTACATATGAAATATGGAGCATTATTTTGGTAGATGTAGCCGAGGTCGACCCCCCCAGACCCCGGTGAGGCTGCTGGACACATGCAGGTTTGCTCGGTTTATTAGAATCCAGTCCTCGCTCCTCATGTTGTTGCAGATTGTTCTGGACCTTAGAGCCCCCCAGCAGACACCAGGTCCAGGTGAGCCCTGTATTGGAAATCTGAGATTCATATTTGATCTCTGTCCTCGCTTCATAATATATATATCTATTAATCCTTACGAGGTATTATTAAAGAAGAGAGCTCAAACTCACACGATAGTCAGGACATGCTGGCTGGAAATCTATTTTGTCAACATTATTTTCATCATTGGATGATTGAAGTTGAGTAACTGATGCCTGAATTATTAATCATTGTTAATAAATCTGGTTCTCTGTTAGCGTCAGGCAAACACAACTCACTCACATCGATCACTGACAGGAGATACGATAGTGTAGTAACGGGGAGGGCAAGTCTTTAGAGATGTTTTAAACATACTACATTCACAAGTTCTACTTTATTGTCATCTGCATACAAACTATGAATCTATACAATGAAATGAAACGTTCTACAACATCGTGTCTTCTGGGTTAAATAAACTATATAATATACAACATGTTACATGTTGAATCAGCTTCTTCTCTTTGCACCCTGTTGAGCGGTGATGGGTTCCAGTCCCGACTAACGTCCTCAAACAGAAGACCAATGACGGCAAACTGCCAACATCGTCTCAAAGACAGAGGCTGCTCAGCTGCCAAATACAATGATTGTAAAAGAATACAAATGTTGAGACATTAAAGGCCAGCAGCCAGCTGGAGTGTCCTTGAGCAAGGCACTGAGCCCATGCTGACCTCTGACCCCACCCTGAGGGATCAACAGGCTGTCATGATACCAACCATTCACGAGCTAACCTGCTGCTAGCTTACTGTGTCGCTAACTGTAGCTTATATATCAGGAGAAGTTCAATATCTTTATTCCTCCATTTGTGATTCAACACTGTCAGCAGGATCTCAACTCTGTCTCAGGAAGTTCTGACTTGACTCGCACGAAAACATGCAAATGATGCAGATTTGTGTAACGGACACAAGTTCTACGTCTCCGTGAGAAGAAGCTTTCAACTTCAGTTCAGTTTGAAGACTTTCTGACATTTTCTTCACAATTATTGAGATAAATCCTGAATATCTGTTCATTTAAATGTAGACATCAGTTCTAAGTGATCAGATCATGATTGTGACCTGATCACTGAAGCTGAATCAACTTCCTGTTTTACTGAATGAAACATTTCATGACAACGTCGTACACAATACAAAATGAATCCACATCAGTAGTTTCTGACTTGTGTCCAGACACTGTAATTAAAGGCAGATTTGTCTGGTAGAACTTTAAATTGTTCCTCACAAGGAAGAGCTGCGAGCTTGAAATCAATTAAACGATGAAATGACTTCCGTCGCACGATGAAACATTATAAACGTGGAATGAGCCACAAGTTGTCCTGAACTCTAAACGAAAAGTGTTTTGATTATTCTGTTTTACATATAAGTGGTTATGAGCTGTGTGTGTGTGTGTGTGTGTGTGTTAGTGACACACACACACACACACACAGCAGCCTATTAGGCTTCTTGCTGTCTGTTCTCCGGGTGTTCGTGTCCAGGACTCTGTCTCCTCGTCTCCTGTGGGAGAGAGGATGAATAATCAATCAGTCTTAAGTAGAGGGAAGCGATACAACATTATGCCATAGTATGTCCACTCTAATGTCCTGTGGCCCATTTTAATGGCTAAACCAGCCCACATAGTGTCCCCCCCCCCCCCCCTCTCTCCCCTGAGTGGCTGTAAACCTGCCCGCGGCCCCAGGCGAGCCATATGCCAGATTTATGGTTTACATTTGTTTCTGCCCGCCGCAGCAGAAAGCTCCTGCTGTGATACGGTGAGTCCAACGAGCTGCCCGCCGCGGGCTGAAGCTCCGAGGACCGCTGGGTGCTGAGTCCATGTTTACAGACGCACACACATCCGAGTCCGACTTCTTTCATTCCACCAATAGCAGAATCAGAAACGAGACAAAACGAAGGTTGAAGTTCAGTTATGACGGAGTGTTTACTGCAGCTTCTGAGTGTTCATACTGAGCAGCACATGTCACATGTGGGCCCCGTTGTGCTCCATCATCACCCCATCAGTGACACTCTCTGGATGGATCCAAGTTGACTTCCTGTTGATGTGTTGCTGGCTTGTTACTGGAAACACTTCTCAAAGTGTCAAATGTGCCTAAACTTCACGGTTCATCAGATGAAGTTGTAGCAAGAACATCAGCTTCAGACGTATTAAAGTTGCAATAAAGGGCATTGGAAGCAAATCTTATGCTTTTCCACAGCTCTCAACATGGCGACAGCTGATTGTGGTCACGCTGACATGCTGTAATAGAAGCTACAGAGTGACGTATTCACACCCAAGACTTTAAAGGAGGCTTCAGTCAATCAAATGGAAAAGTCTTGAAGAGTTATTCTGGATGACGTTAGGGAGTCAAGTCTAAATATCTATATATATATATATAATATAAAACTCCTGGAATCCTGGAACAACAATGACGGAAGCTTTTGGAGACTCAAACAGAGGGAGAGGTGTGAAGATGTGGTTATGTTGAAGAAAAGAATAGAAGATATTCATATTGTAGTCAACATTCAGACACTGATCTATGACACAATGAGTCTGTACGTCTACTTAACCTTCATGAATGAACACGTTCCAGTTGATGCGTACAGTAGAGCAGAGAAGCTGGAGACCGAGGACCCCCTGGATGAATGGGTGGGAAGCCCCAGATGTTGGGTGGAACAGCAGTCGAGAGCCTCAGCTCCGGTCTGCAACCCTGTTGCTCTTCATTTTTCAATGAAGTGGCAGATCTGCTCGGTCATGAATGAGTTGATTACAGCGAGGATGAAGGTAGAGCGTTGGGGAGGAAGTGAGTGAGGGATTACACGCATCCCACCTTCCTCTCCTGCTCTCCTTGATTAAGATGCATCTGCTGCGCCGCGCCCGCTTTGTGCATTCATCAACATCAGTTTAATGAAGTGATCAGAGGCTGAGATCAGAAATATTACTCCATTAGCCTTTCTCTTCTTTCAGGAAACACTGACCCCGGGCACGAGGCTGGTGTTCCCTCACAGAACACTGAGGCTGAATATGAAGTGTAAGTGATTACCTGCCCAGCCTCTCAAACACAAACCTTCTTTCCTGAATAAAAAGGACAATCTTTCATCCGTGCACTTCAAACAGAAAGAGCGGAGTACGCACGCCCCCCCCGCCGCCGAGCGGCCCCGGCCTCTCCCTCGCAGCGATGATGTTAATAAACTGTCAGCGTGTGGCACTTTGTAATTGGGTTTGTGCCTTGTTTAACAAAGAGCGATTGGATAGTTAGGAGGGAGAGCAGCAATCTATCCGCCTCTCCCGTGAAATGAGCCAAGTGTCTCATCCATGAATGTGTTATCCCAGAGGAGCGGCGTCTGAGATGTGTCTGTTATCCCTGGTAAATAAACCGAGGCGCTGGAAACCCCCCCCCCCCACACACACACACACACACACAGTCTGTGTAATGCTGTCATAAACATGACACGTCTCGCGCAGTAACCGCTTCGTTCGGAACAAATGAGCCCGCGGTGCTTATTTGTGTCGTCCTGTGATTTAGTGACAGCGGTAAACCTGCAGACGGAGAACAGGAACTCCAGGTAGGATTGAGATACGACGGGGGTTTGAGACAGCGAGGCCCAAAGACGGAAGGTCCTACAGGAAGAAGAGGCTGCTGCTCTCCGTCTCACACTTCCTTCAACGGCCACAGAAACAACTTTATTCAGTCCTTATACTACGTCACCACACTGCTGGAGCGTTTCTTCAGCGCAGTCCTTTGCATGCTAGAGTGGAGGAGAATGGACTACAAGCCTCTCTCCGCTTGCAGCTTTCTCTTTTTAGATGTTCTGTATCCTCCTCCCCATCACCACCTGTCTTCGCTGATTCATCGCTCCATCAGCCAACACCAGCAGTATCTTTGGCCACCACCACCACCACCAGTGTCTGGACTGGGATTCATCCTGCTGCTGCTCAGGGGAATCGACCCTCGATCACACATCTCCCTTTCGAGTCCAAGCGCCAAAGATTTTCCGTCCAAGTCATGAACTCATCTGTCATAATAAACATTAGAACTTCTCTCCTGATGAAATCATTTACTTGAAAGCCTGGTCGGTCTGTGCAAATGAAAGCAGGCTGCCATGCTGAGCACATTTTAACTCAACTCGTCTTGCCCAAGGCCTTTCCACACTTTAGAAACAGCCCTGCTTGGGTTCATCTTCCACTAAGCCCACTCCAGCTCTGACCGATCGGTTCAGAGTCCGTGTGACTCCCTTTGGCCACTTCCTGCTGTGATAAAGCCATCAGCCACCGGCTCTTGCCTCAACCCCCCCTGCCGCCGTCGCTGCCGGTGTAGGCACAAACCCGGTGAGGGGGTGATGGGAGATGGTTGGCAGCAGGTGACAGCAGAGAGAGTTTCCCCCCTGCAGGTGACACCTCAGCCCTGAAGCACTGACGCCTCCTTATCGCTGGTAAAAAACGCTGACGGTTCTCCCTCGCCTGATTCTGCAGTTTTTTCATCATTTATCCTGCTGACCGAGTTCCTCCAAGAATACTCTTCGTGGGCGTCGAAGGGGATTGAAAAAAACAAAACTAACAAAGTCTGCAGACTTTTCACATGTAAGTTAGGTGCAAGAACAGCAGCGTGATGCCTTATGGATGAGACATTACCGGGCTGGCATCATGGCCGGTGTCAGGGCAGTGTCAGCTGGCAGGAGCGATGCCAGGAGGAGGAAGACGAAGAGGAGGAGGGCTCTGACAGCTGTCAGTGAGTTTCCTTTACACAACGTAGGTGACAGCCGGCAGAGCCGACCGGTCTGCAGCGCTGACAGCCGCCAGCTTCTCCGAGGAAAAGAACGAAACGAAGATATTCTGCAGCAGCAGCGGCCTCGACAGCCTCGCTGCCGTCTAAAGATGGTGTGTGATTCTGGCTCGAGGACGGGGAAGATCATTCCTGACAGAACAGAATCATAGTATTCATGACAGCATCTCATAGTTTGACCTCATAACGTATGACCTAGTGAACCAAAACTTCCTAATTAGTGATTCAGGTGAAGGAATGGTGCCATGTCTCACTTCAAGATGTTTATGAATGGATATATTAGTGGACCGGACATTAAACAAACATTAGGACGGTTAGTTTTGACCTGTTAACCCGTGGAAATGACTTGATGAGACTGGTCAATTCATTTGAGAAGGAATTGAAAATGTATTCATTGGTTGGAGGTTTGGTACCAATAAAACACCATCAACATTGTTTTAATGTTTTCCAGCTGTGAACAGCTACTCCATTGTGGTTCTGCAATGCATTGTGGGTTAACACTGTCCTTTAGCAGCCCACTCCGAAATCAAGTGTATTTAGTACAAACAGTCATCTTTGAGTAAACTTTGTCACTGAAGATTCAAAAACCCAGATTAAAAGTTGAGGATGATGACTCATCATCAGGTGTAGAGACAGACAGGTGTGTGTGTGTGTGTGTGTGTGTGTGTGTGAGGCTGATGGTTCTGGTGATGGTTCTGATGATGGTTCTGATGATGGTTCTGATGATGGTTCTGATGATGGTTCTGGTGATGGTTCTGGTGATGGTTCTGATGATGGTTCTGATGATGGTTCTGGTGATGGTTCTGGTGATGGTTCTGATGATGGTTCTGGTGATGGTTCTGATGATGGTTCTGATGATGGTTCTGGTGATGGTTGTGATGATGGTTCTGGTGATGGTTCTGGTGATGGTTGTGATGATGGTTCTGGTGATAGTTCTGATGATGGTTCTGGTGATGGTTGTGATGATGGTTCTGGTGATAGTTCTGATGATGGTTCTGGTGATGGTTCTGATGATGGTTCTGATGATGGTTCTGATGATGGTGCTGGTGATGGTTCTGATGATGGTTCTGATGATGGTTCTGATGATGGTTCTGATGATGGTGCTGATGATGGTTCTGATGATGGTTCTGATGATGGTTCTGGTGATGGTTCTGATGATGGTTCTGATGATGGTTCTGATGATGGTGCTGATGATGGTTCTGATGATGGTTCTGGTGATGGTTCTGATGATGGTTCTGATGATGGTTCTGATGGGGTCAATCACCTCTATTTGTGTTTTCTGACATCGTCCATCTCTTCCTCACTCAGGATGAAGAGCTAACAGAAGGAATCAGATAGAAATACTATTTTTCGGTCTGAGATTTCCAGAAGTCCAGAAGGAGCCTCAACCCTCCCAACACCGCGCTGCTCGTCTGGCAGCAATAACAGCAGAAAACCAACTTGTTAAAAGTCTCGGCCATCACTCAGCCGCTCTGATGGACAAAACCCGTCTACAGTAAAAAACCAAGGCCACTGTGAAATGACAAGATGGGGGGAAGCTGTGGAAGAGATGGCAGAAGTTTAAACTTTATTTTAGTCTCCATGAACAAAATGTTCTGGACCAGAAATACATCTTCTATTTCCACACACATAAATAATGAGGACATTCAGACTACATGCTCACAGCCAGAGAAGACGATGTAGAAACGTATTGCTTCATGATTGCTCGGTCTCAAACCAGCATTGATGAACAGCAGAGAAGCATTTATTTTGACATAACTGTCTAATTTCATATAAATCTGCTATTCTGAAATGTACACTTCTTCAGAAGAAGCAGTCATCACAAACAGAAGGTATTGTCTGGTCTGCATATTCGTTAGCCTGCTGGCTAACTGGCAGCAACGGATTTAGCGAGCCATCACTTTTGTGGCTGGGCAGAGTTAGCATGTTCCTGGTTAGCTTGTCAGCAGTCAGCTGCACTGTTTAACACGGGTATTCAAATGAAGGTCTTTGGTGAGACTGTGAGTTTCTTTAGAGGCTGCAGTGAGCTTCACTAAACTAGAACACAACAAACACAAACGCCTGCTGACTAAAGTCACCTTCATCAAGACGTTCCTCATCATCACAGCTGATCAAGGTGATCGCTCACAGCTGGAGGAGGGTCAACCTGAGGAACGTCTGAGACGTTTCTATCATAAGCACAACACTAACTTATCAATATATTAGGCACATGCATAAACAATGTCTTAATAGTTACGATATACAACATATACAGCCTGTTACTTTAGTTCATAACGTTTCCCTTCAGCTCACCTGGTCTGATCCATTCTCCGTTATTAAGAAGCCTGTTTGGTTATTACATTCCTTTGTCCGTTGTGGTTGTGAATATAAACTCATTTGTCATGTTGGTCCTATGATGCTGAGAGTTTTAGTTGAACTTACTCTCTCAGGTTATTGTGCATCTTTCCCACAAATGAATGACTCACAGATTGATTGACATTGTTTCTCTGAATGTTTCTCATTTGTTTGGTTATTCTTTGTGTCAGATTTGTTTCTTATGTCTTTATAATGGTCACAACTCCAGCCAGATGTTCACGTTCATTATGATGCATTGCTGTTTTACTAGATACACCCTGCAGTAACCCTTTAACCTTTGACCTTCCTCACTCACCTGAGAGCCTGTTTCCTCACAACATGACTCACTAGTCACAAAAGAAATCACTAAACTGGCAACTGGGCAATTTATATTCCACTTGTATAGACTATTTAACATGCTTTACAAGAAGAGTGAAGGACATACAGGCTAGTATGAGTCGGTTAAAGAGCTGCTGGACCTGAGCAGCGTCTGAGC
>JAVDOI010000235.1:30000-32500 GCA_032191485.1 Leptoclinus maculatus | reverse complement strand
ATTAATTTTCATTAAACTAGTAAACAGCATATTAGAAGTATTGTCTTTCAGAATAAGAGCACAAACTGAATATGTATTGCATGTTAAATATTTATGTATTGCATGTTAAATATTTATGTATTGCATGTTAAATATTTATGTGTTGCATGTTAACGTGGTCGGTTTGTTTAACAGCCTGGGAGTGAAGCCGAGCTGCTCTGTGTTATTGGAATCTGTATTGAACTGTTTCACTTGTGCTGTAGTTGCATTATGTCTGCAGAACAGGAACACCTTCCAATCATTGCAACGTTTTCTATACAGACTGTGGTTAAAGCTCATCAATGCACCATTAACCTGCCACGCCGTCCGTCTCCACTCGGTCAGATTCCATTGGTCCTTGTCCATACAGTGCACAGTCGGAGACATCAGGCTTCCTGCAGCACTCTGTACTAGGGTTAGTGTTTCTGTTCTGCATGTCTCAGCCTCTGGTTCTTTGTGGTCTGAAACTGTTCAGACAAAGAGTCTCTCTGTAGAAATGGAGGTGAACAGCATGTAGTGATAACTCTGCAACCTTTTTAACCCGGGGCTATAAAAATGAAGAGTAATAACTCCGCTTGAGGTAAACAATATATATTTTTCAATGTGGAAATGTTTGAACAGGCTTGTCTGGGCCTGAACTCCCCCTGAACCTCTCAGCTGATATATATTTGATGCTGTGTACAGACCGGACCCGTCAGAGGTACAGTAGACAAACAGGATGCTCGCTCCTAGCGATGGACGTGTCCGGGAGTTGTAAAAAGCTAAAAACACTCGCGGCCGCAGGAATCAAAGGGAACCCGAGGGGAAGACGAGGAAGACGAGACAAGGTGAAGGACACTACAGAAACAGATCTACCTCAGCACGAGAAGAGAAAGAAATGAAGAACCGCTGTTCTTTGAAGGCAGGGAGCGCTGTCAGAACGGAGGTCGGTCAAACAGCTGCTTTGTCAACAGCCATTGTAGAGCGGAGCGTCTTTCTGTCGAGACATCAGTCGGAGCAGCGGGGGTAAACTCCGCCGTGATGCACGCTGAAGCTGCATGCAGCTCAGAGGCTCTGACAGGCTCTGTTTGCCTCACTTCACTCCGCTCGTCACACTTCTCCTTCACTCTCAGACGGCTGTTTGTATCCAGTGTATCAACACTGGAGAGAAAACCTTGAGTTTTCTCCTTTTTCTCATTTATTTTTGGATCTGGTGAAGAGGGAGCGTGTAGTGGTTTCACAGCGGTGCATGATGGGCCTCGGCGAAGCACAGTCGAGCTCTCGGCTGTCTGGGTGGGATGCAGTCTGAACGGATTCAGATGCAACATATCAGCATCCCTGACTGCTGCGTTTGGTGAGTCGATGTGGATTTTGATCAATTCAAAGTTTGAAAAGTACGTACAGAAGTAAAGAAGTACGTACAGAAGTACGTACAGAAGACAGAAGTACGTACAGAAGTAAAGAAGTACGTACAGAAGACAGAAGTACGTACAGAAGTAAAGAAGTACGTACAGAAGACAGAAGTACGTACAGAAGTACGTACAGAAGTACAGAAGACAGAAGTACGTACAGAAGTAAAGAAGTACGTACAGAAGACAGAAGTACGTACAGAAGTACGTACAGAAGTACAGAAGACAGAAGTACGTACAGAAGACAGAAGTACGTACAGAAGTAAAGAAGTACGTACAGAAGACAGAAGTACGTACAGAAGTAAAGAAGTACGTACAGAAGACAGAAGTACGTACAGAAGTAAAGAAGTACGTACAGAAGTACGTACAGAAGTAAAGAAGTACGTACAGAAGTACGTACAGAAGTACGTACAGAAGTACAGAAGACAGAAGTACAGAAGACAGAAGTACGTACAGAAGACAGAAGTACGTACAGAAGTAAAGAAGTACGTACAGAAGTACGTACAGAAGTACAGAAGACAGAAGTACAGAAGACAGAAGTACGTACAGAAGTAAAGAAGTACGTACAGAAGTACGTACAGAAGACAGAAGTACGTACAGAAGACAGAAGTACGTACAGAAGACAGAAGTACGTACAGAAGACAGAAGTACAGAAGACAGAAGTACGTACAGAAGACAGAAGTACATATTATAGTATATATTTCAGTCAATGGTACAAACACTATACAGTTGTAACGTATTGTCATGGACATTAGACTTTTTAGACCCGGAGGCTGAGGCCTGGAGCTAACCCTTGCAGTGAGTATTAGTCAGTATGTGACCATTGTGTTGGTGTGGGTAGCTCAGGGAATAGAGCAGGTTGACGGTTCCATCCCCAGCTCTTGAGCGAGACACTGAACCTTCAGTTGCTCACTGCTCCTAATGCTTAAACCCAGAGGTCAAATGTCATGTATGTGACGATTATAATTTGACTTTGAATCCACGGTGACAGTTCTCTACTGAGCAGCAGCCTTTCAGACTCTTCATGTTCAACCTAGAGGACTCTTACTTATGGACAGAAACTACATGTTCCAAGGTGTCAACTGCAGAAAGAG
>JAVDOI010000235.1:7500-27500 GCA_032191485.1 Leptoclinus maculatus | reverse complement strand
GAGATTACATACGTCAATGGAAATCAATAAATAAACACACGTGTGTGTCTCTGTGTGAAGTTCTCTCTCCTAACACTCAGTCTGTTCTTTCCCCGAGCCGCCCGGACAGATTGGATTGCTTTTATTCAAACCATAAAATTTATGTTTTTTACTTTCACTTCAATCTGCGAGCTCACATCACTTCAGCAGACATCCACTCATATATATATTTTTCCTGTCAGGTGGACACTTTAGGGGGAAATAGGCCGTTGAGAAGCTGCGAGAATCCGCGGCCTTGAGCCAGAGTGTGAGCGGCAACTACAGCGTCCGATTGGCTGACAGCCCACGTCCTCCTGCCGCCGTGCCCATCCATGCTCATGAGGGGGGGAGGAAAACATCTCCCCCTCCTCACCCCTCCAACGCTGCTCTGAGACAGGCTTAACGGTGATATGAGGGGATGTGTTATCTGCTGACTTCCAAATTCATAAATCTTTGAGATCAGACGGAATTGAAGCTGCTTGAAAAGCTCGGAGAGGAGATTGACACGTCTGAGTGGCTCTGTAGGCGCGCCGCTGCAAACCGCATGCTAATGCGCCATCATGCATGTGTTTGTATGTACTCAGTGTGTGCGTCTTCACAACGCGTACACACGCCGTCTATACACTGTGTGCATGCATATGTATGAGGGGCTGACTCTCCACTTGTGCACGTCACACGCAGACACTCTGCAGGAACAAATCTCAATTTACACCAGCGAGTCTGAGACGGAATCCTGAAATCATCTTTGTTTCTTTCTTAAGTTTAGCAGAAAGCGTTGCAATAAAACTGATGTGGATGTGTTGACCCCTTCTTATCCGAAGCAGAGGGAACTCTGCACTGACAGAATGATTTCTCTTGTCCTTGGCGTGTCAGTAGTAAAAGCTACGAGAAGTCAAAGAGAGCTGATGAAACTCACTCGAGAACGTTCTCCTCATAATAAAGGAGCAAACATCAAGCTCAGTCATGTGACCCTTTTTACACTTTCAGACCTTTGTAAAGTATCATTTCAGATTGGTGGTGTTAGCGCCGCGGTGCTTGAGTTTAAAAGGATTATTATTGTTATTAACTCAGTGTGTTTTAGTCTCACAGTTGTAGATCTCTAGATATGGAGCTGTTATCTGTGAAGTGGCTCCATGTTGTGTTCACACATGACCTGATACACTGTCGGGTCTCATTCTTCCAGAGATCCAGAGGCAGAGAGATGCAGGAAGGAACCAGGAAACATGGATGTAAACTGTGGAGATGTTTGTCAGACCTCAAGGATACACAACGTGGTGTTGTGAGTTATTTATAAGGAGACACCACACGGCCTTTAAAGGTCGGTAATGTTGAGGAAGCAGCGATAGTTTCAACACCATCCGACCTAAAACCAGCCCCGTGTTCCCCGCTCTGTTCTAATGAGAGCAGCTCACAGCACCGGCTCCACGAGGTCATCGAGGTAGCAAGAAAGTCCGACCGATCAAAACATTTGGCCCGAATGAAATGATTGGACAGCGATGGATACTAGATCTCCTTCTTCTTGTGTCAGAGCATTTCATTTATAAGAACAATGCTTCTGAAGAAGGTCACCAACCTTTAACACCTTTAACATGAAAGAACCACGTTGTAACTGGTTTTATTCATGATGTTATGTGTCGTCCTTATATCCAGAAATATATCAGCTAGAACCCAGGGTTTCTGTAGCATGTGTGTGTGTGTTAGCATGTGTGTGTGTGTTAGCATGTGTGTGTGTGTTAGCATGTGTGTGTGTGTGTGTGTTGGCGTAATGAGTACGTGTGGAACCAAACACGCTTTCCTCAAACCTCATTAATACGATACAAAAAACTGTCGTACGCAACTCAATTCTTATTGAACCGCAGCGTTCAGAGGAAAAGATGAATATATTGCAGAGAAATAACAACATTTAAAGTACTGGGAAACCTTCCACCCTAGTTAGAGTGTGTGTGTGTGTGTGTGTGTGTGTGTGTGTGCGTTGGTGAAGATTGAGTCTGAGATGGAGTGTGAGATGTGAGCGCTCTGCCTCCAGATAAAAACTCTCTCTCTCTCTCTAATTCATTTTCCTTCCTCTGATTTATCTTGTTTTCCTCGTCTTGTCTGCTCATGCCCAGATAAAATCCCCCAAATTGCATCAGCCATCCCCGTGTAACGCTGCCTCTGTTTCAGGCTACAGTGTAGTGCAACACAAATAATAATGCATCTGGTATCTCTTAGATTTGAGTTAGAACAGCCTTTATACAGCCGACACTCTCTTCATGTCATTATTTGGTCGAACATCACAGACTTCTGTCTCAACACGACGGCAGACAGCAGAGCTCCGTGGAGAAGTCCTCACACTTTTTTTTTTTAGTGATCTTTTTTTATTTTTTTTGCTGGCGGAAATGGGCTTCCATAGCTTCTCTTTTTGTAATAATCACTAAAACACTTTGAATCCATCGTCCACGTGTTTGGGAAGAGATCGGAGGATTGAGGGGCAGTGAGCTGGAACCTGTGTTCAGTATTATTAGCTTCTTGTTCCTTCGTGTGACGTGTTCGTGTGAGTTGGTTTTATTGAGCGCTGACCAACATGTGTCAAGATGTTGACTCTCATTGTGACGTTTAAAGATCATTTGTGTCAGTAGCTCACCGCTCTCCGTCTCTTCTTCCTCCACAACGCGCTGATTATCTTGAACCAGTAAAACAGTAAAGCTGAAGATAACCAGAGTAAGAGCTGAATACACACTACAGATGAAGGCAGCAGAGGAAAACAAGACTCTGACAAAGTAAAATGCTTAAAAGTACGTGTTAATAGTTTGTGTATATTTTGAGCATAAAACCAGATTATTGAAGCCGAATCACAGGAATGTGAGTTGAGTTGAAGGTGCTGACTGGATGTCCTTTAGTGTTCAACAGCAACCTGAAGCTCTTCAGCGGTGCGTTCAGGTTCTAGCTCGGTTCATCCTGATCAAACCTTTCATTGAGCTAAAACTTGTGTTTAACACGAGAGGAAAGAAACAGTTCTTCTGTTGATTGACACATCCGAACAAATGAAGGGTCTGTGGAGAGCGCTCCTGTATATCTTTTTCACATCATTACTGAGAACATCAGTAATTTCCATCATGAATACTGCAGCGTCCCCTGACAGGTCTCTCATCGCGCTCCCGACATCCATCGGGGGAAATGATGGTATTAGACGGGAGGCAGACTCTCGGGGTGAGGCTCCGTGATGAGAGGGGGGAGGAAGGGAGGGAGCTAATTACCCTTTTATTAGCAGGGACCAAACCCCCGTCCCGGGAGGCCTCGCCTGGCCCTGTTTGAGACGAGGAGGATCCGGCACGCCACATTACCTCACTCTTCCCTCTGTAGCGGCTGTCGCATTAGGAGCTGCGAGTGTCTGCTGCTGTCAGAGGAGCTTTTTAAAAGAATCACATTTCATTTAGGAGCCTCCTGCTCACCTTCAGGAGCGCTCCTCCAAACAGGACGGGGTGTTAGTCAAACAGGTCATGTGATGCTCACAGTGTGCAGCACACAGACAGGTATCAGTGCACACCTCAGCGTGTGAACGGGAGTGTCCTGGGTCATAGCAGGCACTCTAACGGTACATCAATATCAAAACACTCAATCAACCCCACATTAATCACAAAGTTCATTCATAAAGCACCTTTTGAACTCATCAAATGAACTTCAAAGGAAAAACACCTACGATGAAATAGAATAAAATAATTCAGAGAGATCAACAATCACATCTTTACACAAATAGACAATATAATAAGTACAAATAAAACAACTACAAAGACATGAAAGACTTAAGTCTCAGATCTCTGACTCCAGCAGCATCACCACACGTTCACCAGAGGCTGTGAGGCTCATTAACGGATGTTTGAATCAATATGAGTCCAGGTCAGCGGGGTGAGGACCGCACGCCGTCTGAGTCAGCACAACTTTCAACTCATAGTGGATTTATTGTATTCTTCTGTACACGCTTTACATATCCCAGTACTTGATAGATGTGATGTGTAGAAGCTCAACGTCAGCCCGTTCTCTGTCTTCACAGACGGCAGTAGGTCGTCTCACAGTAGGACGCTCTGTGGCCGTCGTCACGAGCAAAGGGTTCGTCTATAGCAACAGTTATTCCGAGCTTTAAAGAAACAGACCACAGAATGCTCTGACCGATCACAGACAAGTATTCCACAAAGCTGTTAGTCTAAAAACACGGGACTTTCACCCAGGAGGTCGCTGTTCAGGTCCCGTGTGAACAAAGACGTCTGAACTCTGACATTCAAACCCAAACCGAGATGTGTTCCTGTTTAAAAGACGTGTATGAATATGATCAAGACTCTGCTGCTTCATTGATTCAACACAAAGTTCATGGACGTGAGAATGAACTAAGAAACTTTATTAAAAGAAACCTTCCTTCACCTAATACCTCAACCGAGTCTCTGTCACAAGCTGCCTTTTAAAACGTGTCTGAATCGTACGTATTTGACTCGTATATAAAAACACAAAGCAGAGTTCATTCCACACGAGTCACAAATCAAACTGGAATTCCTCTTTCTTATGGCTAATGGAGACGCAGCTCAGACACAGAAGGACCTTTTGACTTCCTGCTTCTGCTCAATAACTCCAACATGTCCCTTCACAGTGGATTCTTCTCCCAGACGAAGGATCGGTGCCGTTGGCTGGTATCTGCACAGCAGCTGCCGCCCGACGGGCTTTTCCTCAGCACGGCGGCGCCCGAGGCTAACCGAGGGAAAATAATGTGACAAACAAAAAGCATCTGACCGGTGAGAGTCCTCTGGGACGAAACACGTCAGTGAGGAGCGATGCTGCAGTCAGTCACACAGGAAGCAGCTCAACCCAGAGAAACAGGAAACATCTGACCTCCAGCTGACCTCCAGCTGACCTCCAGCTGACTCATCCACTGGTTCTTCTTATTCAGAGATAATACAGATACATTTCATAACAGGAGCATCTCCTGCTCAGCTAAAGCTAAACTGATTAGAAATAGATGCACTTTGTATGCCATGTTATACATCAAATTATGAAAACATGATGTTATTTGGTAAAGTGCTGCTAGCAACAGTCAGCGTTCATTACTTCACTTCAGTATTTTATTTTATGTTACTTTTACTCCAAATACTGCATTTTCTTCTTAACATTACATAAAAAATCATGTCAAGATTATACATAGAAAGAATATGATTACCTCATGAAACATGACACATTATCATCGAGTCCATTAACAGTAGAGCAGAAGTGTTGTTGATACATGTCTTTGTGGATCCGTCTGCTACTTCAGCACCACGGACAGCGCCGTGACGCTGAGTCGCTTCTTCTGGAATCACAAACATCTACATCAGTGGTTCCCAAACATCTACATCAGTGGTTCCCAAACATCTACATCAGTGGTTCCCAAACATCTACATCAGTGGTTCCCAAACATCGGGTCGGGACCCACCGGTGGGTCGCAGGACATCTCTTCTATTGTGCTCTTCTTACGATTCTTAGACAAAAGGCCTGCCGTGCATTGGGCCGCGATGGTTCAACGTTTTTAAAAACTAGATTCTATTTTGCACAGTCAGATAAAGGATCAATGCTGACGTTATGAGGACTCATCCTCTGGGGACCATGAGTGTCTGTACCAGTCCTTTCTGAGATATTTCACTCTGGACTGAAGAACAGACGGACAGAAAGGAGCATCTCTGAACCTGCTAATGAGGCTAAAGAGCGTGATGTTCTGCCCTCAGTCTGACCTCACTGAAGCCGGTCTGAATCTTGAAGACTCCACACTAACTCACAACACTTTCTTCTTGTTTCTCTTTTCCTCTTCCAACACAATTCTTCCTGCAGACTTTGTGCTGCACAGAGCGATGCCAAGCACGCTGTAGTAGACGGTCCAGTCCTGATTCAAGCCCTCATTAACGAATAGAAACACCGTCCGTGGGGCTCGGCTGTCACTGTTCGCATTATAAGTTCATAAGCCCATCTCTAATTCATGGAGGGGAGATTACTGTGTGCTCACTGTTGTGTGTTTGGGAAGAGTTTCAAAGGGTCTCGCTGGTTGATTCAGACGGGTTAATGAGTCCGACTCAGAGAGACAGCCTCGTGTTCACGCAGCGGGCTTCCAGCAGACTCTCATTTATTCTCTTGTATCTCATTTCTCTGTGAACAACAGGTATTGTCATCTAACTTCTGCCAGAGTAGTTGTTGTTTTGGGGTTGAACACATGCTCATTGTTCCTCTCTGGGCTCTTTGTCGCCTTCATATTATTATTATTAGTAATATTCGGTGACAGACAGGCAGAACATCTTGCCGGACAGTTTTAGTTCATTTCTTTTTTAGTAGTTTTAATGAAGCATCCTTCAGGGTTTTGCTCTTATAATTAACAGCATTGCTTGCGTGTTTGTGCCCAACATGCTAATGTCAGTGCCACAATATATGTCCCACTCTTTGGAAATGATTTGGGAAGCTACACAAGAACAAAAACACGTGTCACTCGCTGCCTGAGCATGTGCACACCCTCTCACACCCTGTTTCTGTGTTTGAAATGTGCAGGAGGAGAGCTAGTTAACGTTAGCTGTTAGCTGTTAGCTGTTAGCACCCGGTAGACAGCACAGTCCTCCCAGAGCTAACAGCTAACGCTATCAGAGGTTGCATTGAGTTACATTATGACACCTTCAGGAACATCTCTGTAACACATTCTCAATCAGTTGCATTGTGGGTAATGTAGGCACCAGGGTTTGACGAGGAAGAAGAATACGTGGAATAAAAAAAGACGATATCATATCATATATTATTAACTGTCTGTGAATGTGTAGATTACTCATCAATCTTCATGTACGTGGATTGAAAAAGACAAATTCAGGCAATGAAAAAGAAAATACACACAATTGTACTCAAGTCTAATCCATCACCACAAAGTGAGAACGAATAAACATCTTTACTGCAAACCTGAAGGAGTCAGAGGACGTTTGTCAGAAGTGACAGGACAATAAGGCCTTCTGTGTTCTGGACCCAGAGATGGAACGAATATCGATCTTCTCATCTGATTCTGAGCAGGACGGCAAACATCGGCATTTCCCAGAATGTCAGAGTTCTCCTTTAATTAGGCGTTAGAGCAGCTCTGTCCTATCGATACTGATTATGACTGTTGGACACTTTCTGCTGGACACTGATGGTGAATTGAGCTCCTCTGGCTGCAGAAAGTACCCGATCCTCATAAACAAACAGTCTGCCTGGCCGTGCTGCTGCTGCTGCTTCAGGCCCGTATTCACACACCAATCAATGAGGGGATCCCGCTCACTGATGTATAGGCCGGCAAAATTGGCTTTCTTCTCCTTCAGAAGATTCTGGGTGATTACCTATACGGTGCTGCTGATTGGAGATTGATCGCAGGTTGAAATTAAACAGCAGCGGGTCCCTTTTCTGTGATTTGTGTGAAGCTCGATGCACTGATAGAGGATGATAGAAAGAAGAGGAGGAGGAGGAGGAGGAGGAGGAGGAGGAGGAGGAGGAGCGCACTCCCAAAAAATCTCCATCTTAACAATTCCTTTATTCTGTCATGAAGTCTTATTTTCTCAAATCGGCCAATCATCTTCACTTCTAGTTTCAACATGAAGTCTAAATTAATTTCATACACAAGTTACTTACTTGTGTGTTAATGCAGTTCAAATGCAGATTGATTTTTAAAGTCTGTGCTGTTTTATCTCATAATGATGACAAAACTGTTGAATCAATGCAGACGTGATGGGAATGAAAAATAAAAGACACGACGGCTGTAAAGAGTAAAACATGGCGGCATGGTTAGTGTTAGTGATGGTTTAATCCATCCAAACCTCTGTATTATATAGATATATATCTATATAATACATATATATATATATACTGTATTTATATAATATATATATTATATATCCTGCATATATCATAACTTCGGTGTATGTTTTTTGTATGTATGTATTTTGATATATCCTTCTAAACACATCTTGTAGATTCTTCTGCCTCTCTCTCAAACGCTTTTGTTTTTCCCAAAATCTGATAATATTCACGCAGAGGTTGCGGTTGACAATGTGGTCTCCATGGCAACGTAGCTCTGACAGCTTGACGGAGTAGCACTGAGGGGCGGGGCTTAGCAAAGGTTCAATTAACTTGAATGCCTCTCGTACTGGAGCGCTGGATGCACTTCCTGTTTTTGTCCATCTCTGAAAGACTCAGCTGCTGCTGCAGCAGAAGAAGGAGTGTGTGGACGTGGACTCTCTCTGTCTCACTGGTGAGCTGTGACTTTGGAACGTGGGTGTGAGACGAGCGAGGTCAGCGTGGGAAGAGCATTGTCATTGTACCCCCAGAAGCAATTGTATTGAGTCAGAGAGAGAGAGAGAGAGAGAGAGAGAGAGAGAGAGAGATTCTGAAAGAGAAAATGTTCTGAAGTGCTCTTTGAAAGGCGGCCGGGTCCCCCTTTCATTATGTGCCGTATCTAAAGCAGATACCGCCGTGTTAGCAGGAGGCTGACTGAGAGCTAAGTGCCCCGACTCTGACAGCTCTGCACAAATGCATATCAGCCAGAGTGGAGACGGGGAGCTACAGAGAGGTTTAACTCATAAAACATTTATCAGCCTGCCACAGATTGCACTTAGAAAGTATTTAGAGCAGTATACACAACCAAAGATAATGAGAACCCAAAGGTGGCCCCATGTGAACCCGCAGTGAAAGCGTGGATGAATTAACACAGAATCCTTCAGGACATTTGATGCTTCATTTTTAGAATCTGCATATCCTCCTGGCTGAGGTTAACTTGAATCGATATCCCCGAACACCAGTGAAAGCACAGAAGACGGGACGCTGCTGGCTCGATATACAAGCAGAGGGATGTGCTGCCTTCATGGGCTCATGTTCGCAGTTTTTACGCCCAAATGAACTCAATTTTACAACAACACTAACCTGATCTGAACCAGAAAATGGACCCATACGCCCGGAAAATCTCCCAGCAGGCTCTCACTGTCATTCCTCCCAGCGAGCTTCAGTGGAGCTCTGCAATATCGGGAGAGCAACAGATTGCTGCAAAGACTTGTTTCATCTGCAGGAGACTCGGATAGAAATACAACCAGAACAGAGCTCATTCATGCAGAATTAGATTTATTGTCTCTTGTTGTCCCTTAAAATATTCACAGAGTCACAGTGTCTGATATATGTTTGTGTATCAGATGGATTTTATTGAAGCTGTAGGATTCTTTCTCTGGCTGCACTGTTCCATCTTTTAATATCCTTGGAAACAGTTTGCCATCTTGGTGTATTTATATCAGTACTCGTATATCAGTACTTGTATCAGCAAGTACCCAAACGCAAGTACTTGTACTTGGTCTGTGCGTCCCATTAGCTACTATTCTAACTCATTGGACCCTGAAATAACTTAATTAATACATAATGAAGCTGTTTACTACGTATTGTGTACTTTTACTTCAGAGGAAAACATTGTAGTTTTACGTTAATCTGACGTTGCAGATTTACATTTGACTCACATATAACAATACAAATATAATGAATTATTATTCATTTAAATATCCAGCATCACATCAGTACATCTAAGTATTTAGGTGATGATGCCTCTCTTTCAGTCCGCACTTGAAGTTCACATTTGAATGCATGATTTTTACTGTGCGATATTAATAGTTCATATTTTTCTTCTTCTTCAGCTGCCAATACCAACGTTCCCAAAAGTAGAGCAGGACGGCGTTTGACTCCGAATCACTAAATATACCCTGAAAATCTCAAAGTCATTTAAGAGCCGGCGTGTTACAGACGTGCTACAGGCATGTTACATACATGTTACATACGTGTTACAGGCGTGTTACAGACGTGCTACATACGTGTTACATACATGTTACAGGCGTGTTACAGACGTGCTACATACGTGTTACATACATGTTACAGACGTGTTACATATGTGCTACAGATGTGTTACAGGTGTGTTACAGACGTGTTACATACGTGTTACATACATGTTACAGGCATGTTACAGACGTGTTACATACATGTTACATACATGTTACATGCGTGTTACAGACGTGTTACATACGTGTTACATACATGTTACAGGCGTGTTACAGACGTGTTACATACATGTTACATACATGTTACATACGTGTTACAGGCGTGTTACAGACGTGTTACAGGCGTGTTACAGGCGTGTTCATCTCTTTCTTTAACAGAACCACCGCGGTCATGAAGTAGAGGGATTTTTGCTGGCGGTAACGTTAGTTTCATGTTTCAGACACTGTGACACACAGACTCACTGTGGGGGTTAAAATATATTTAACACTTTAAATTGAGTTGAAGTCTAACCAGCGCTCAGCTGCAGGTAACCATAGCAACAGTCTGCAGGTAACCGGCATGATGTTAAACTGACCATTAAAACCTGGAGGAGGATTTAAGACCTTCACCGATCTTCATAAACAATAATGATGCTTTTAATTCACTGAGCTCGTCAGATTAACTGTATTCATTTGTTTAGGGACACAATTAAACGTTCATGTACAACCTTGACTTTGGAAACTTTCTTTTGTCTTTTGTTTGACGTCACATTTTGATACAAAAGGAAGGAAACAACATGAACACAGGGACTATCAAAAGAAATGAATAAAACATTCAAATCAAATCTAAAAAATAAAAGCCAGAATAAAAACGACTTCTTTTTGTCCAGTTTTCCCGACCGGCTGGTCCACACAGACAGGAAACACATCTGACGGCTGAACCTCACTTGTGTTGATTCTGAAAGCTTTCGCTGAAATGCTGAAGAAAAGAAATTGGTCGGAGGGAACTCTCCTGGGTGGGAGGTTAGCAGCATGCGGTTAAAAGCAGCATGTCTGCCTCAGTTTGCCCTCTTGTGAGAACAATTTCATCAACACAAACTCAACAAGACCTCTTGGAAAATGAATTCAGCTCGGGTAATGAAGGAGCGGTATGCAGAGAACATTTTCAACTTTTAAATCTCCATTATTTACACCCGGCCCGCCTTTGATATCTCGGGCCTCTGCAGAAATTCTCCCGTGTCGATCGTCCAGCCGAGCCCGTCTGAAGGTAAACCCGCCGAACCGCGGGGGAACGACACCGGCTTAACAACGATGATGTCAAGTCACTGAAACATTTTCATCATCCGGCAACAGAGGGGGAATGTTTTCAGTTAATTCTTTTCATGATTTAGTAATTCCAATTCCACTGAAGTTAAACGGATCAGAGGAGCCGTCCTGTCCTTCCTCCTTTTTTTGCCCTCCTCTCACTTTTTTTTGTTTTCTATTTCTGCAGCCATTATTTGGTTCACACTCCAACATGTCTCGTTGCTTCAGTGTCATCATGTTGAAGTCTTTTTGTTTTATTTCTCTGGCAGTTTCAGACCTACCATTCAGAGCACTTGTGATTCTCTGCTCCTTCTGTCTGGCAATCCTATCACCCCGACCATCTACCTCTGCAGCAGCCACTCCATTCTCTGCTTATGTTTGTTTAATACTCGGTGGAGTTGTCTGCCCGGGATTGGGTGTCTGAGGTGTGATGCTGAGAGATTTCCAATTGATGGGATGGAGAGGACGGGAAGCAGAGAGGGCAGAGCGAGTGGAGGTTATAGAATTGGAGGAGAAAAGAGAAGAGGCCGAGTCGATGGGCGAGCAAAGTGTTTTGGTCCAGAAAGCACTGGGGCAGACTATTTACCACAGAAAGAGATAGCCAACGTCGAATGGAAGCTGAAAAGACTTCAGTGGAGTGCTGGGAATTCATTTTTCATGAGAAATTGCACATTTTTGCACCAGCGTATTGAACCGCAGTACTTAAATCCTTTTTTTACTACAAAAGGCGACGGAGCTCGGCATTAAAATGATGAACCGAACTCTGTTTTGTCTCCATTAAATCTCTGCCACTGCTCCTTTGAGCCAAACGCGTTGTGACTTTTGGTAGATCCACTGGGTTTGTATAGAGAAAGTCAGACGAGTGAGTCTGTCTGTTTCCATTGATATCGTGGTTTTTGGGGTCAAAAGGTCTGAAACAGTTTGAGCTGCTAGATTCTTCTCAGGTGAGCAACCGTTGGTACATCGTCTCTGGAGAGATAAAGCTGAATCTACCTTCATAATAAAAACACATTCTACTGGTTATTAACGTCTATATCGGGATGAGGACACATCTGCTAGTGGATCTGACTCGCTTTGAGATCGAATCTCAGACCAATAAAGTATAATATATACTTGATGAAAGACGTTAACAGAGATAGTTAAAATATTGATTTCTTTCATTCTCCCGCGTCTGCTTTGACCCACCATATTAATACCATCAGGCCGCTTTGTGCTTTCAGAATGAGTGTGCTAGCACTCTTTCAGGGAATGGAAGGTTTTGTTCCCGTCTCTTTACTGAATGGAAGGTTGTTGCTGTATAATCAATGTATGTTCTTTCATTGGCTGTGACGGAGCGGCAGCAGCAGTGGTCAGAGGGTTCACAGTGCAGATTGCTTCACTGAGAGCCTTTACTTTGCTTGCTCGATGAGGTCGTCGCTATCAACAATCACCACTTTACAGAAACTTGTCGGAGAAAACATGAGGTTTTCAGAAGCCGCTGTAGTCGACAGGTCTCATTCCCAACGTGTCAAATACAGACGCTGTATGAGTTGCTCAGAAAAGAGTGTAAAGAGCAAAGAAAGTCAACTTAGCGAGGAGGTTGGGTAAAAAACCGGACTTTCACCGGAGACAGCTGTGCGTGTCCTGTGTGATACCAAGTCAAAGTTGAGCTATTTCACCTTCAACTTATTGAACGTAACTAACGTATGTGGTGCTAGTTAAATAAACCACGTTCGGTCCCTTAACCTAAACAAGCAGATTAGTTACATGTAGAAACCAACACGCCGTCCAAGACCGAAGGGGAAAAGGTACGAAGGGCGTTACAGTTAGAAGGGCCACTGATCAAGCGTATCCGACGTGTTGGGAGTGAGAATGTGTGGGAAAGATCCATCGTACTACGGCGAAGCTAACCTCCTAATGCACAAATATAAATCCACCCGGCGTATCTTCCTTTTTAAATGAATGACTTGCACTATCGGAGCATAGAAGAACCATGACTGAGAACAATTTCATCCAAAGCAAAAGCTCTCAACAGTGTGGTGAAATCCGTTTGTTTGCTTTTTGCAGATCCCAGCAGATCCATCGTGCATCACCGCGGTGATCTCCTCGGGTTTGGGTTTCGGAGCCATGAGTTCCCATCACGTTCACTTCTCCAGCATGAGACGGCATTATGGAAACTGTCTGTCTGGGTTTTCATGAATGTGGTTTTAGTCCTGCTGAGGACTGGAGACTGTGGATGTTTAGTGTTGCATCTCAGCACCCCCCCCCCCCCCCCCCCCCTCCGTCACCCAATGACTGAGTGGTTTGACCTTTGTTTCACGCTACATGGTGCAGATACATCCGATGTTTCTTTTTCATATCTACCATCTGACTGTGATGGGGAACGTGGGCCTGCAGATCTGACTGAGGTTGTGTGTTACACTCTAAACACACTGGAGGAAATGTCATCGGGTCAATACGAGGATGATGCTGTGTTCAACAACAGATGATGTCTTTTGGCCTGAGCGCTACAGTAAAGGACCGTCCTCCAGGTTCATCCTACAAGGAACATGAATGCAATCACAAACTGTTGTGGCGCGCTGCACTCGTTGTGTATCGATTCAAATAGTTTCATACTAGCAATACCTGACAAAACGCTACTTTTTACCAAAATCTTTCTTTGAGAATAACAAAAAAAAGATATTTTCATTCAACAAAAGACGCCTTCGTTCTTCTAAATCCTAAATTGGCAAAATGTTGATACAGTAATTATCTGATTAATCTAGTAAATATGATTCTGCATCTTAACTATCATCTTAATATTCATTTGGTGCTGGTTTTCGGTCATTTTTTGCACACACATTTTGGCCCCTGGCACCAGGTCACAAAGATTGTTTTAGATTTTGTCGTGGACAAAAGTGCAGTTCAAGTGAAAATGAAAATGTTAAATTGAAGAAGAGTCAAAGAGTGACTGAATAGGAGTCATCCTCTGGGGACCATAAATAACCATACTTGATGACAGGTTGGTCAGAAGCTGTGGAGGTTGTCCTGCTCCGGACGGACCCACGGGCATCACTATCCTCGGGCCTCGCCACGAGCAGCTCAGCGGTCGGGTCACATGACTGTGCTCAGCTGTCGGCCCTGAAGGATCAATCTCTCAACTTGTCAACATCTGTCATCCCCCAGCCTTATCCTTACAACATCTCTGAAGTGCAGTCAAACTTTTATATCGGCAGCCACAGAGGGGAAACCCCCGAGGGGGCGAGTGTTACTGGAACAACCGCCTCTCGCTCGCCATCCATCACCATCAAGAAAAAAGGTGCCATCTGATTGCTTTGCCCTCGCTGCCATCCTCCTCCTCCTCCTCCTCCTCCTTTCATTCAATGTTGGCACTCGTCCCGACACTAATGAGGATTGTCTCTCGTCGTTTTTGCAGATGTGGCATCTTATTTTTTCTTTTTTCGTTGTCATAAAAGCGGCCGCCAGTTATCGGTGGCAACACAACTCTTCAACATGTCAGAGAGGAGAAAAAGAAACGACGAGGGAGTCTGCGGTCAGCAGTCTGGGAAGAGGAGGAGGGAGGAGGTGAAGAGGAGATGGTAAGGGTGTGTGTGTGTGTGGGGGGGGGGGTGTTTATTCATTTAAGGTCCCGGTGTGGAAATACAGGTCCTTCCCAAACATGTTGGACGTGCCGCTGTTAATGAGCGCTTTAAGTACTCTGCCAGCCCTCTTTAAACATCCCCATCGTGATGCAAAGTGGGGAAAAGAGGCAGCTTTTAAAGGCAGCATATGGCTGCAGAGGATCTTCCACTGATGTATTGTCACGGGAGATTTCCCCTCCCCGGCTCTGCTGCCGAGGACGAGCTCTGAAACTGAGCCAGATGTCCATGTCTTCACAGATACAAGCCCCCCGTCCTGATGTCTCGCTGCTTTATTGGCATCAGCAGTGGCGGCGTGCAGTTGGTCGTGAATGTGAAGGCTGCTCTGACACGACGACAGTAATGATAATGACCATGATTTTTATGGGTATGGTATTAATAACAGATGAGGATGGTGATTAAAAAAAGTTGCAGGTACATGAATTATACAGTTGGGAGAACGACTGGAAACCAACTTTGATGTATTTTTCCTTTCACTTGTAGAGTTTTATGTTTGTGTGAATACCCCGGGAAGCTACATTTAAAAGTAAAGTGATGAAATAGCTTTGAACATGCCCACCTACTAGTGCAGGCTTTCATCATTTAATCATGTGAGCTGCTGAACGTCTGATTGCTGCTTCAGTCATGTGTGTGTGGGGGGGGGGGATTTTTTGACCTCTTTAGTTGTTTTTCTTCAGTTTGTCTGCATCTCTTCCTCCTCATCCTTTATTTCTATTTCCACTCTTTCACAGTGAAAACAAACTGGTGCATAAAACTAGCTCATCTGCATCTATTATAACAGAGTGGATCTGTTTAAACTGGTCCGCTGATCACAGCTTGGACAGGTTGTTCACCGGAACGGGGGCGATAATTCAGGCCGCTCAACCCAGAACAAGCTGCACACATTCACCACAGACCACTTGTACTGTAACCACGACACAAACACAATGAAATCTTGACGTCACATTTAACCAGACATTGGTGTTGCACCATGTCTGATTTCTTTATTAATTAAAATAGTGCTTGCTTTTTGCCGGCCAGTCAATTCAGAAATCGAAGTATCAACAGTAAAGAGATCTATAAAAAGGCATCTTTCTACATTTGTGTATGTGCTGTATATATCTATATCTGTGTACCGTCCAGGTGTTTTTAGTGGTGATAAAGTGCTTGAACAGAAGCCTCAGTGTGATGATGACTAAGTCACTACACGGGAGATCAAATTATAATAATAATAATAATACTAATAGTAATACTTTCCACTATGCAGATGACACCTTGTTGTACATCTCAAAGTCACTCAGTGAGTTTGGACTTGGATGTCAAGCTTCCAGTAATTTACCTGAGAGAATAAGGACCATCAGTCAGACCTGCTGCAGTAGAATGAGAGGTTTTCTAAAGGGACTCTGGTGCTCAGAGACACGACCACGTTAGTCCACAGAGACCAACAGAATCAACACACAATTAAAACTCCTCGTATCTTGAAGCCGGTTAACAGCAGACTCAAGTTTGCTTTATTGTTGATGAATTGGTAAAGAGTTGATGTTGCATGAGATGCTCAATGATGCTAACTTAAGTAGCTCCAGGCTCATTTCATGAGCTAGTCCACAACAACAACCAGCGACCCTTTGACACACTTGTTGACAGTCGGTACTTCAGACTCAACGTGTACAAGAGCATTTCAATCCAGAGTCTGAGGAGCATTAGGCTTTAGTCTGAATAATTACATACATCTGACCAACTTTAGGCATTTTTGATTACTTTGATAGTATCAGTTATCCATGACAACATTTGATCTGATGAGAACATTATGTAAGAAATGTACTTTGCTCACTTGGACTCATCACATCTCACCTCCAACATGACAAAGATCAGCTCAATTGTCCCATCAAACAGCCAATATCACACAGCCTGAAGGTAAGATGGCACATCAGTGATAGTGCACATCAAGGGAGACGACTCTTTGCCTTTTAATTGGCTCCAGCAGGTCATCTCCGCTCGGCTCTCATGTGTCTGGGATAATATGCGAGACACATTTGGATTTAATTCTCCTACACTTTTGGTGATTTGATTTTGTGCCGGGGCCTGGAGAAGAAGATGAGGAGGAGGAGGAGGTGGTTTAATTGAGAGGGAGAGTTGGTTGAGAGAAAAAAAAAAGCCAGAGGATGACTGGAGGTGACACATAGAGAACAAGAGTGTGGATTCAAAACATGAAAGGCAGAGAGAGGGGGGAGGGTTAGGAGGATAACTCGGCCGACCCGTCGGATTGAAACACCCAGAGATGGAGAGTGACTCATCTGAGATAAAAGAGGGAAGTGAAGGCTGCTGCTGTGACAACTAATGAAGAGCTCCTCCAGCCGCTGAGCTTCCTCACATCCAGCCCTCATTGTTTATTGATGCCTTGCCTCGAGCTTCAGACCAGAGCAGACGATCGCCGCTTGCCCGTCGCACCGTTTAGAGGCCTTTAGCATAAAAGCAATCATTTTTAAAGGCTGCTCCTTCAAACCGGGGCCTCGGTGGCCCTGGTGTTGGGGGAAACAAGACCTGCCGTGTTTCCTGAGCGGAGGGGTAATTTGAGTCGTCGCCTGTGCACTCTCGCAGCGGAGATGCAGAAGACTTTGATGAAGCCGAGGAGCGGTGGAGAGCCTCTCTCTCTCTGAACACTAAACAAACAGCCTCTCGATTGGACGTGAAAGAGAGCAAATTAGGCCTTTCTGTTGAAGTGAGAGCGCCACGTAATCAACTGAGAGGACAGGGAGAGGAGGCAAATGAGATTTTGTTTGAATTGATATGCAAATGTGGCACATTTACATGACCCGCTCACACCAACAAAGAAGAAGAACACTTTGTGTTAGATTTTCATCGGGTCGGTGCTGTGATCGAAAAACACAGAGACGTAAAGCTGAATGTGTTGTTTCACACACAACACATTCTAATTCAAAGGGTCCAAATAAACAATAAGGCCAACATGGTACTGCATCTCATGAATGCAAGGTGGCATGTTGTTGTGCGGTTTAAGTAATTGATCAATGAGTTTGAAGGCTGAACAGGAAGTTAACAGTGATCCATCACATCGACCGCGAGGTAAACGCTGCAAACACACTGAAAGTAGCCTAATCCACCAGGAGAGTGTACTGGTACATATTTGATTGCGTGCATTGAATGCTGGATGATATTACATCGTGTTGCAGCAGTAACAACCTCTGAGGCAGCGTCTGAAACTCACAACACCGGGAGTCTTTCGTCTTCATTGACTGTTTACCTGGAGAGCCAATCAGAGCTCTTTAAGGAGGTTCAGAGTGTGTAAAGTTCACTGCTCCTCATACAGACAATACACAACTTCATAGGGGCCCCGCAAATCCTTTTTTTATTTATTTTTAACGGCTGCAGATTTTTAACAGGGAGACATGAGGCCAATCAATGGCTCTGACCCAGTACGGGGTACTCGTTGTTATTCCCTACTCTGTTGAGTTGTATGAAGTCAAGTTATGGATCAAAGATGTGTGGCTGTGAGTTAGTTGGTAAAAAGACATCCTTCCTCATGATTACCTCTGTTTATGCCTCACATACAGCAGCTTTATCGCCCGGCTGGATACGTTCTGCTCTCTGCAACGCGAAGCGCCTCCGTCAAAAACAGACGAGACGTTGTGTGAAATGTGCTGCAGAGACAAATGGACTTGAAAGGTTCCACGTGGAGCCTTTGATCACTTGTATTGCTGCGGAGCAACGTGTTTATGAGCGGAACCCTTTTTGTTTGCGTCGTGCACACGGGGAACATTGTTCACGCTGCGCTGCTGTGTGACTGATGGAGGCCGTAACGTGCCGAGAGATGTAGCGAAGCCCCGACAGAGACGAGTGTAACTGACACGGATGGAATATAAACAGAACTTTTTCCTTGTTGACAAGAAAACGCCACAGGGGAGAGTGTTTCCACATCATCAGGCTGCGTGAAGACGTGAACACAATATAGAAATTCACTGTGATTATCAGGTGGGAATAGGATTGTATTTCATATTCTGGAGTGAATACCCAGTGGTTTTTAGTTGTGGAAGTTGCACGTCGTACCTTCACACAGCGACTCCGCCCCCTAACGTTAGCAGAGTGTGCTCCATATATCCGACTCAGCGGGGACATTCAGCAGCAGAACCAGAGGCCATCGCTGTCCTACAGACCTGTTTACCATCCAGCTGTCCTCAGGACGACACTACCCCCCCCCCCCCCAGTGTCTGCCATTGCCGCAGGGAGTCGGTGTCATCCATCCATCACCCCCGACGACAGGCCCGCAGGCAGCCATTCGTCTCATCATATCAGCCGCTTTATTTTAAGGGGAACCTGCTAATGAGCTGCAGTAACGATGACTGTTTGTTGTGCTGTTTTTAACTTTGTCACCTGCACTTAGCCACCTTGGAAAAACTGCTAAGGTGACACATGGGGGGGGGTGAGTTTGACTTTTTGGAACTTTGAGGGTGGTTTTACATAGTGAAATCCATTTAAAACACACTTTCCTTCATCACAAAGTGTGTTTCAGCTCCACCAGCCTACACTAAACGGACCCAACAACAGCACCGAGAGCTTCGTCTCGGAACATTTCCAAGTTCTGCTTTGGGTTTGACTGTAAGGGAGAACATAATCTGACCCAAGCTGCAGCAAGTGAACCAAAACACAGGCTGCCTGCATGGAGAAGGACTCAGTTACAGGGTCAGGGTTCACAGACTCACTTCAATCCACTCAGTGACGTTCATCAAGTCATCGGAGATGAACTCCAGGCCATTCAGTTAAAGAACTTCAACCCCGTCGCTCAGCAAACTATCTTTAAATGTGGTTCACTTTTATTTGTGCACAATATAACTATAGAATATAGAATATAGAAAACTTATTTCTGATAACCAACCGCCTGTCAAAGGGACATGTAGTCAACTAGATGGATCCTTTCTGTTCCTCCATGACAGAGACCTAAACAGGCTCACACTAATAGAAAAAGGTCTTTTCAAAGAAATACATATTTTCTACACAATGATCATTTGCATACTTTAAACATAAATGTAATGTTTAAAGAAGAAGAGTCACTTTTCGTTTTCTCCGGCTGGATCTCGTCACAGAACCCGTTCTACAGTCGACACACCTCTGATGAAGAAATGAATGAACTATTAATGAATGAACTATTAATGAACCAAAGAGACACTCACACCAAACACATGAGCAAAGGACCGTCGCAGTGATCTGATTGGACTGAAGGTAGCTCAGAGGAGGCCTCAGATGGAGGAGCGTCTTCATGTTCCACACCTTCTACAAGAGCAAATTA